>JACCPG010001887.1:0-21049 GCA_016069955.1 Drepana arcuata | reverse complement strand
TTTGATTCACAATTGGACCCGATACACAGGGACAGGGACATTGGGACAGCTAGTATATATAAATATAGCTATTTAACTTTCTAAACTTGAAAAAAGGTCAGGTCAAGAGTACCCTAAATCAAAGAGCATGTATGAAGAGAATAATGAAAGTGGACGAAGTATGTAAGGATCGTAGCAAGTGGAAAGAAGTGGCCTCTGCCTACCTCTACGGGAAAGGGCGTGATTATATGTATGTATGTATGTATGTCTAACTTTGTTATTAGAACAGATATTTTATAAAATTCTAATGGTAGTTAGCAAATCTTTTCTGGTACACCCCACTTGTTAATCCAGCTAATAATCTATCTCTGTGGCAAATTTTATCCCATTCCGTTCAGTAGTTTTTGTATGAAAGAGTAACAAACATACACACAAACGCCCTTACAATATTATATTTTGTTTATCCATAGTTGATATTTTTATTTCGTATTTAAGCACTTTTATATAGGTACTAGCTGTGCCCGCGACTTCGTCGGCGTGGACGGCTTTTTATCTTTCGTAAAAAAATATTTTTTTTGTATAAAAATATCCTATGTTACTTCTAATACCTCCAAGAATATGTGTACAAAGTTTCATGATGATCGGTTAAGTAGTTTTACACTTGTAACAAACAAACTTACATTCACATTTATAATATTAGTAAGGATATATTAATTTTGTAACCGATTCTTAAAGTATGTAAAGTAAGAATATATCTATGCCATGGAGAGGCAGAGGAAGACTACGTTCTAATTACCTAGATCAATCGATCGGACACTCAAGGATGGGAACGTCAAGAGTACGCAAATCCGAGGAGACGGTATGAAGAGACTGAATGTGGATGAAGCGAAAGAGGTATGTAAGTCTAGAGAGAACTCTACCTCTCTGATTTCTTTAATTCAAGAATAGCTTTATATATCTTTCTCCGTAGTTTTTATTTTACGTTCTTTTCCGTATAATTATTAGCAATTTTTATTATATTAATTGAGCTACAATTTATTTTTACACTGTACTATTAAATTAGTAATAAAATATGTTTTTATTAACAGACATAATCCACCGGAAGTATTTTTTTATATATTTTATCTGCCAGTCACTATACAGTATTTTATAAATCTTAAATTATACTACTTTTGAATGTGACTACAAATCTTGTTACTAATTACGACAAATTGAGTTACATAAATAACAAAGATTGTAAGTTCGAATCCCGACTGTACCAACGATTTCTTATGAAGCTAGATTATCTTTAGTAATTATAAGTTTTAATTTTAATCTATTTTACATATACTCACGCCGAGTCCAGAATGGGGTAGGCAGAGAGTGCCAATTCTCACCAGACTAACATACCTCTTTCGCTTCGTCCACATTAATCATATATAAATTTATGTTTTTTTTTTATATTTGCCTAAGTACAGTGATTAGTCACAACACGAGCTTTACGGTGAAGGAAAATATCGAGAGGAAACCTGCATACGTTAGAAAAATTTCAAGGCGAATGTATAGTCGTGCTTGAGTAACGGCGACGGGCTCGCCATCTGCCACGTTGGCACCTAAAAATATATCTGGCGGCAAGTGGATGTGTGGGTACTACCAATAGACCTCTGCTTAGCCATATTGGGACCCTTTTGGGATGGCGTGAGTAACGTAAATCTATGCTAATATTATAAAAGAGTTTTGTTGTTTGCCTGAATACGATCTCAGGAACTAATAATCCAATATATATACATATATGCGCTTTTTAGACCATATAATGAGCTAGGCTGGACATCATCATGCTATTGACCAAGGGAGAAATGTGAAGGTTTGTGAGGATGTTCGTACCAATCACACTAGAACAGCAGAACAGAATTGGATGAAATTTGGCACAGAGATAGATTTTTTTTATACCACATGGGTGGTAAACAAGCATGCGGCCCGCCTGATGGTAAGCGGTTACCGCCTCCTATGGACGCTTGCAACACCAGGGGTATCACTCGCGCGTTGCCGACCCTGCAGGAATCTTTTCACACCCTTCTTGAAGAACTCCATTAAGAAGATTATGAGCTGGATTAACACATAGGGAATGTTTTACGTATTTGTTTCACAAACAAAGCAAATTTTACACGGGCAAATCCCGGGGCTCAGATAGTAAGTTATATGAGAAAAGAACGTTTATGAAAGAAGAATGTGAAAAGAAGGGGCTGCGCCTAAACGCTGGCAAGACTAAGGTTCTGGTATTCGAAAGAGATGAACAAGTGACCGAGTGTGCTATATCGGTAAATGGGCAAATTCTAGAGCAAGTGAATGAATTTGTATATCTTGGAAGCATGTTCACACGAGATGGAAAGTATGAAAAGATATTGAAAGAAGGATAACTGCCGGAAATAAGGTGAATGGAGCCATGTCGGCGTTGATGGGCAGTAAAAGTCTGAGCAAGAATGCTCGAGTTGCTGTCCACAACGCGATATTGGTACCTACCTTATTGTATGGCAGCGAATCCTGGGTATGTCAGAGGAAGTATGAAAATAGCTTGAATGCAGTCGAGATGCGATCTCTTCGAAAAATGTGCGGCGTAACGATATTAGATCAAATCCGCAATGAAGAGATTCGCAAATCAACTGGCGTGAATGAGGGCGTGATTGTAAAGATGAAGAAAGGCATGTTACGTTGGTTTGGACACATAGAAAGGATGAGTGAAGAAAGATTGACGAAACAGATATACAAAGCAAAAGTGTGTGCAAGAAGAGGCAGAGGAAGGCCACGTTCCAACTACCTGGACCAAATCGATCGTACTCTCAAGGACGGGAACGTTAAGAGTTCTCGAAACCGACGAGCATGTATGAAGAGACTGATGAATGTGGATGAAGCGAAAGAGCTATGTAAGTCTAGAGAGAACTGGCGCTCTATACTCTCTGCCTACCCCGTTAGGGACTTGGCGTGATGATATGTATGTATGTATGTATGTAGAACGTTTATAAATCGCGCACAGATACAGTTTCTATGGACGTAAAAACTATTCTTATGCAGTAACTATAAATTGACACTGTGCAGACTATTCGTAAATGTTGGAAGACCAATGATGTGGGATATAAAAGTCCGAATGTCTCTCATGAAGCTGAAGCGTAATTACTGAAAATATCCCACTGAAATTGAACAGGCGTGGATGTTTTTCTTTCTAATTCGTTGTACTTTTGTTACTAGATATTGTTTTCTTTCACAAACAATATTTATAAAAAGACGTGGTGGCTGAGTGATTCGGATAGTTGCCTGCAACAGAAAGATGGCAGGTTTGTGGACAGTGATGAGAATCCCCGAAGGTTAGGCAGAAGTGTATAGATGGTTCTAGCTACACCCACACCCACTCCCCGCCAGAGATATATTTTAGGTGCAAACGTGACAGATGGCGAGTCCATCGCTGTTTCTCAAGCAACACTAAACATACAATATTGAATTTCTTCTCAAACGTTTCAAAGGTTTCCTCCCGATGTTTTCCTTCACCGTAGTGCTCGTGATGTCACTAATCACTGTACATAAGTTCAGAAAAACGAATTGGTACAGTCGGGATTCGAACTTGCAATCTTTGTGTTGCAGGCAACCACTCGAACCACTCGACCATCACGACTCAGCTATATATATATAAACACAAAAACTCATATTCATTACACACATATTTGCCAACAGCTGGAATCGAACTCGCAATTAACTTCATAGTCACTGGCCATACAGCTGTTAAAGTTATTAAGATCCGTTCCATCATTCGACCCAGTGCATACGATAATAGGCTAGAATGCATGTAAGGAATGTGTTTCAAAGGAGCCAGTTTTACGGAAATAGCTACTGCAACAATGAACTATTATAATAACAATTTATCGTTGTATGGACATGTGTGTTGAAGAGCCGCGATGGCCGAGTGATTCGGTTTACCTGCGACATATTGGAAGTTAGAACCCGTAGCAATTAGTTGTTTCAGCCTTAGTGCGAGAGGAAACTGAATGGAGAATTCATTGGATTGAAACGAAGAGGAAGACTAGGATTATTATGCAGGAGTCAGATCAAAGAGAAAGTATCTCTTATGACGTATACTTAGGGAGGTCAAAGAGATTGCGCTGGACAGAAGCAAATGGAAGGGACTGCATCGCCGACAAGAGATCAACTCTTGAATGTATTATAATGATGCTATACATAACGTTTGTTACAAATTGATCTTTTTTACGATAGAAACATAATTATTATACTAGCTGTGCCCGCGACTTCGTCCGCGTGGAATATAACAAAAAATATATTGTTCAGTTACTAAAATAAAATTGGCCTTTGTTACTCTTTTTTACATCAGCTATCTGCCAGTGAAAGTCCCGTCAAAATCAGTCCAGCCGTTTCCGAGATTATCCGGAACACACAGACAGACAAATAGTAAAAAAATATATTTTGGTGTATACATACACCAAAATATTTTTTTTTACGGTACACCGTATAAATGTTCACATACATTTAGTAATTTCAATATTATAATTTTAATATTAGCGGTTATTTCAATATTACAAACAGACATTCCAATTTTATTTATACGTATAGATTGATAGAAGACACGAGTACCATCTATCATTGAGCTGTGGTGTACGTCGACCCTGAAAACATTGAGAGAAAACAAAAGAGGACGCGCGCACATCACATTATAGTATAGTACAAATACCGCGGATTCCTTCGGCTATTTTTAGAATAACCGCGGTAGTATTTGTCCGGAGATAGGCGAGCGATTGCCAGTTACTATGCGGCTGCCTACACAACGTACATACAGTGTACATCCACATATAAGTGGATTACTCATTACTTTGTTCATTACGTCCAGACCGCTCTTGTTTGCGAGTTATCATAACCACTTATTTTATATTTAATCTCAAATCTTTACATATATGAAAGACTAACTGTAGCTCGCAGTTTCAAACACGTTCTATTTCTTTATTAATTAATATGATTACTGTTCCCTTCCTGTAGTAGAATGTATATCTTACAGCCGACTTCAGTAAACTAATCTTCTAAACAATAATATATAATATAAATATACTATAATAATATATCCTCACGCCTTCCCACAAGGGTCCCCGAAGGGGTAGGCAGAGGTGTATAGGTAATACCCACACACCCACTTTCCGCCAGAGGTATATTAGGTGCCAACGTGACAGATGGCGAGCCCATCGCCGTTACTCAAGCACGACTATACATACGCCTTTTGAATTTCTTCTCAGACGTATGCAGGTTTCCTCTCGATGTTTTCCTTCACCGTAAAGCTCGTGGTGTGACTAATCACTGTACTTAAGTTCAGAAAAACTCATTGGTACAGTCGGGATTCGAACTTGCAACCTTTGCGTCGCAGGCAACTGCTCGAACCACTCGGCCACCACGGCTCGTATCATATATATATATATAATTGATTGGCACTATAGTAGTATAATATATATATATATATATATATATATATATATATATTATACTACTATAGTGCCAATCAAGGTGCCTACCTGTTGGGAAACGGTTACCGTAGCCTGTTTACGCAAACGATACCGAAGTATCACTTGCGCGCTGCCACTCTGTGTTCGGAGAGGTATACTGTGTTGACAGCGTCATCAGTTGACAGGACTAATCCCTCTGCTGCCAACACAATATAACAATCCTCCCCTCCCCTAAGAGCTCATTACTCATTTTCATGTCAGATAAGAATTTCTCGACATAAACGCGTTCACAGACAAGTACATACAACGCGGTCACATTAACTTGACGCATGGCTTTGATGACGTCATTTTGGCGGTCAATTACGGTGCGAAAAAAAAGCATGTAGCTAAATAAAAACTATATTTTTTTATTTTGAAGCATAGGTTTTATTTGTTAATCTTGCAATATGTTGCATCATGTATTTTTTTATACAATATAATTGAAAACTATTTTGTTTGTTTTAAAACACTTTCCACACAAGATTTCTCCCTTCACTGTGTATAGATTTCCCCATGTTCAAAAATTAGTAGTAACAAAAATTGTCCAAAATTAACAAAAACAGTCCAAACTTAAACAATAACGAAAACGTAACAAAATATCCAATAACAACAATAGCAACAGAAAACTAGTCAACATATCGACGCGCGTATCGGTAACAGAGATGCTAACCATACTGAAGATTGCCGGGCGAGCTAAGGGAATGCGGGGGGAAGCGGGAGGGGCCTCGCATTCCAGCGATGCGTCAAGTTAATGTGACTTCGTTGTACCTATTTATAATATTAGACAAATCTGGACCATTTTATTTCGATTGTGCTCTTTCTCTTTCTTTCTTACTATATACCTTTCTTCACACACCCTTATCAAACCAGTTGCATTACAAATCTATTAAAGACTCGATCTCAGAACATACGGAGCCACACCTATAAGACCAAAACGATAAATCGCAGCATTCTAACTGAATACCCACAATTTCATAACTTATACCACTCAGCCACCACTGCTTTAAATGAGAAATTATGGTGTTTTTGCTATTTTTTATATAATAATATATCCTCACCCCTTCCCACAAGGGTCCCCGAAGGGGTAGGCAGAAGTGTATAGTTAATACCCACGCACCCACTTTCCGCCAGAGGTATATTAGGTGCCAACGTGACAGATGGCGAGCATCGCCATTACTCCAGCACGACTATACATACGCCTTTGAATTTCTTCTCAGACGTATGCAGGTTTCCTCTCGATGTTTTCCTTCACCGTTAAGCTCGTGGTGTGACTAATGTACATGACACTGTACTTAAGTTCAGAAAAACTCATTGGTACAGTCGGGATTCGAACTTGCGACCTTTGCGTCGCAGGCAACTGCTCAAACCACTCGGCCACCACGGCTGACATTTTCTATTTTTAATTTGATTTATTCGTCAAGATTAGCAAACAAATCTCCCATAATGTTTTCGCTCGGACACCAGTGAGACAATGTGATTTAAATGCTCGCCCACGTGTCTGTGATGAAGAATAATGTCGCGGGATCGTTAGATAATCATGTGATCGAATTCAAACACCGCCGCTTGCCAAGTACCGGTATCTGCAAAGATTCTCACAGCCAGCCAATATCCTACCTTAACTACTTCCACCGTCAAACTAACCAGGGAGAAAGACCATTCGTATGAAAGCGCCAGGTTATATTCATATTTTTTTTTATTTATTGAATTCCACAAATTGCATTCTTAAAAATATTGTATGTTCTGCCAAACTATATGACAGTTGGTCGGCAGAAGCTCTCGTGGATATAATCTGAGAGCATTAAATATAGTGCAATATACAATCGTAAAATCATATTGCTTATCATAAAATTAATAATTAAGTCAAGATAATAATTACATATACACTATAAAATAAATAAGTTTAATAAAGGCACATCGACGAAACACATATTATTTACATATTATATGTATCTATATTATAAGAACATAATTATGTAGAAGATGAGTCACACCATGAGCTTTACGGTGAAGGAAAACATCGAGAGGAAACCTGCATACGTCTGAGAAAAAATTCAAAGGCGTATGTATAGTCGTGCTTGAGTAACGGCGATGGACTCGCCATCTGTCACGTAGGCACCTGATATACCTCTGGCGGAAAGTGGGTGTGTGGGTACACACCTCTGCCTACCCTATATTATTATATATTATGATATATTATTATATTAAGTAGAAGATCACGTCGCTTTTAGGTGTACACATCTGTACGTAATATAATTATGTCGATATATATCCTTAGATCTTTGTGTCGCACAGTTGTTAGGTTTCAATATAAGTATATGTCTTAGTAGTCAGAGACTTATATTGAAACAGAGAGCCATAGTCTCCTTTTAATAACTAGACTAGTCAAATTGGCGCATATTGATGTTAAACGTTAAATACGTAACGGCGATTGCGAAGTGCCACCCGGAAGGTGGCCTCTCAGCACACTTTCAAACAAAAGAAAAATCAACATTCCGTATGACGTCACGAAAACCTGACCCAAAAATGCAGCTAATAAAAAACATGAAAGTGAGATGTTGCTGTTGATATATTTTGATAAAATTACTTTTGGAATCTATTTTCCTCCGCCTGCTCCTCTGCATAAGGACGAAGGCATTATACTAAGTATCTTCAGTCTTCAGAGATATTTTTTATATCGAGTACATCGCAGTTACTCAATCACGACTATACGTACGCCTTTGAATTTCATCTCAGACGTATGTAGGTTTCCTCTCGATGTTTTCTTCGCCGTAAAGCTTGTGGTCTTTATCGCTGTACTTAAGTTCGATAACACTTATTGTTACGGACCGCTGGAGCTTCAAATTGCAATATTTGCGTTACAGACCACTAAGAAGTAAGATTTCGCTGCAATATAGAATAAATTTCATCCAATTCCGTTCAGCCGTTCTACCGTGGTTGAGTAACAATAATTCTAACTAACAAACACTTTCGCATTTAAAATATTAATATGTAGTACTTTTTAAAACGGTTTCACTCACAAAATGTATGAAATAACAATAACCTAACCTAACAAATACGCTCGTCGAAAAATACCTGTAAAAATATTAAACCCACCAACTCACTATAACCCCACTAAATAGTCGGCTCATAACCAACCTATGATATATATTAACACGAAAGACGCATCACTAGAGTCGTATAGTAGTGTCGCATTAGTGACGTCACGTCGCGTCACGCTTGCGTAATGTCCGTCGCATATATATCGAGCCATTTTGAAAATAGCATCGCTGTCTTAAATGTGGCCGACTATATTTAGCCGCATACTGGGTGCACCTGTAATGTATGCATGTATGAATGTATGAATGTATGTCGGCGTGTATGGATGGCTGCGTGTACTTATAGTACTAAATGCGATTGTTAAGTTGTAAGCACACACGACTAAAACTGTTTATAAACCTTGCCTGTAAAAAGGAAAATACACTCGGTGGTTATACGGTTATTTAGTGACTTGCAAAACATGGAAAAGCAAATTCGAATCCAATCCGTAAGTTTTTTAACTTTGAATATATCCTCACGCCTTCGTATAATGGTACCCGAAGTGTTGTTGAGTTGTGTGGATAGTACCCACACACCCACTTTCCGCCAGAGATATATTTTAGGTGCCAACGTGACAGATGGCGAGTCCATCGCCGTGACACAAGCACGACTGTACATACGCCTTGGAATATCTTCTCAAACGTATGCAGGTTTCCTCTCGATGTTTTACTTCAACGTAAAGCTCGTGGTGTGATTAATCCCTGTACTTAAGTCGAGAAAACTCTTTGGTACAGTCGGGATTCGAGTTTGCTTATGTTGCAGGCGACTACTCGAACCACTCAGCCACTATGGCTTTGTATATATATATCTTTCTGAAATATCCCACAATGATAAAAATATGAAATAAAGACATCAAGTCGTAGGTCGCTATCATAAACGTAAACTATTATCATAAAACCCAAACGATTTATAAATACACAATTTATTTATAAATAATTTATAAACTGTTGTTATGAAAGCATAAATATGAGCGAAGTTAACGAAACGAACGAAATGTATATTTCTGTATAAAATTTTGTCTGTCTGCTAATGAATTCATAAATAATCGTTAATTTAACATCATAGTTCCTCACGTCGTTGGCAGCTAAAGTAGGGCGCTATTTCTTTCTAGACACACAGATCTCCTCAGCTTCATCCACATTCAATAATCGCTCCATACATGCTCGCTGGTATCCGACCACCGCGGTTTCAAATTACTTCCAAAAAATATATATCTTTACAGTTTACCACAAAGGCCTTATGAGGTAGGCCGAAGTGTGCTATAACACATCCACTTTCCGCCGGAGATATATTTAAGGTGCCGACGTGACAGATGACAAGTCCATCGCCGTTTCTCAAGTACACGTCTTTGAATTCCTTTTCAAACATATGCAGGTTTCCTCATTGAATTTGCAATCTTTGTGTAGCAGGCGAGACTTTAAGGATATAGGCATTGAAAACCTTAATTGCTCATTCCTACAATAGTAAATAATTTAGGCTTTATTGTTGCTTCAATTATAATAATAATATAATAAACTACCTGGATCAAATAGATCGGACTCTGAAGGACGGGAACGTTAAGAGTACTCGAAACCGACGAGCATGTATGAAGAGACTGATGAATGTGGACGAAGCGAAAGAGGTATGTAAGTCTAGAGAGAACTGGCGCTCTATACTCTCTGCCTACCCCGTTAGGGACTTGGCGTGATGATATGTATGTAATTATAATAATAGGTCATACCACTCCACCATGGTTCGAATCAAAATCAACATATTTTATTTCACATACGCCTAGATGGGCACTTAGAAAACGTCGAAAAAGGTACCCGGTTCGGAATGGTCGAAGACCCGACAAGAAACTCCATGGTTACTTCAAATAAAATTATATCCTCACGCCTTACCATCAAGGTCTCCGAACAGGTAGGCAGAGCTGTATAGGTAATTACAATTATAATAGTAATTTATAGGGTAACCTTGAGTGTGTAGTTTTCGTAAGCGCCTACAATGTAACTATACGTAATGGAATGGCGTGCCAAGTGCATGGTGGTCGGTGAGGTATTTCACTTACTAACGTCGGCCATTAGGGCTGTCACACGTTCAAGCGATCATTTAACACTCACGTTCGGGGTTTGAAAAGCTTTGTTTTCTTTACTAGCATAGCTTGTGGTTTCACCCCCGTTATTTATAATTATACATACATAATTATACTAGCGACCCTACTACTAACTTCCCATAAGGGTCCCCGAAGGGGTAGGCAGAGGTGTATAGGTAGTACCCACACACCCACTTTCCACCAGAGATATATTTTCGGTGCCAACGTAACATGACAGATGGCGAGTCCATACGCCTTTGAATTTCTTCGCAAACGTATGCCATGGTTTTCAAGGTTTCCATTCGATGTTTTCCTTCACCGCGAAAGCTCATGGTGTGACTAATCACTGTATTTATGTTCAGATTCATTCATCAATCTCAATTATACAGTCGGGATTCGAAGTTGCGATCTTTGTGTCGCAGGCAACTACTCGAACCACACGGCCACCACGGCTCCAATTTTTATTTTCATTTAGATTTAGTTCCTTACACACAATCAACGTGTTGTTAATACACATTACACAATGACATACTTAATAACAAGTGCTTTGGTATAAAATTGTAAAAGATAAACAGCCCTGGATGAAAAGCGATTCCTTCCAAGCAATTAGGTCGGCAGAGTTTGACACCCCTACAACATTAGTCTAATGACTCCGGTAACCGCTTACCGCTATGTGTGGCCGCGTGCTTTCCACCTTTATAGTATATAAAAAATATATATGAAAGCAATAAACACGTCAAATAAATTCTCCCATCTCTATGATAAACTATCTCCTTGAGAAGTGCGACTCCAACGTGCCGCCGCTACGTCAAAATACTTTTGCCAAAGTGCTAATAATACATATATATGTTGTGAAATAATTTTAGACAGGCTTGTGACGTCACTTCCTGGTCAGTCGGACACACCCTCTTTACGGCATTCCTGGTATAAATAGCCCACCCTAGAATATCTTTCACTCTCAATAAGGCACACACACAAGGTGTATTTATAAAATATTGATATTTCACACAAAGCCAAGATCTCTATCTCTTCATATGACGACCGTCTGGTCTAGTGGATAGAGCTCCTGACTGCGAAACTTAAAGTTGCGGGTTCGAATCCGGCTAAGGGCAGATATTTGTGTGATGAACACGAATATTTTTGCCTTAGTCTTGGATATCCTATGTATTTATGTTTATATCTATTTATATAAGTAAAAATATCGTTGTCTAGTTACCATAACACAAGCTTTGCTTAATTTGGGACTATGTCAATTTGTGTGGAATTGTCCCAGGTATTTATTTATTATTTATATAAGCACCAGTAAAGGTATCAGCGAATTATAAGACACTTAAATTACTTTTACAACTTCCCAAAAGGGTAGGCAGAGGCGTACAACATTCTCTTTTAGCCGAACATACCTATACAGAATGTGCCAGAATATTTTACAGTTGTCTACGGACAGTGAACCTGTGAATGACGATGCAATAGAACTAAAAACTCCAAATATAATAGATATATGTTAATATATACATACAATCATCACTCCAAGTCCCTAACGGGGTAGGCAGAGAGTATAGAGCGCCAGTTCTCTCTAGACTTACATACCTCTTTCGCTTCGTCCACATTTATCAGTACTCTTGACGTCCTTGATATTAATATATATAATATACATTATACATATATTTGATGTTATGTTTGCCTTTACTCGTACGATGTGCGAGTTGCTGCATTATATGTGATGACTCAATACCAGCAATGTGACACAATTCCTCAAGTAACGGGGACACGGAAGCTCGCCTCGAATGTGTAACAACACAATGTAGGCGGATTTTAAGTTTCGAGCGCGACGTGAGTCACACACGCAGTCGAGTCACGGTACATTCTTCTCTGGATTTCCTTTACGTGCGTGCTAAATACATTTTCTTCTATTATTACAAAGAAAATACAGCCGTGATCATTGAGTTTTTTCTGAACGACAGTATATAATCACACATTGAGCTTTATGGTGAAGAACATCGAAAGGATTTCATACGTGTAAGTAGAAAATCAAAGACGTATGCATAGCTGTGAGATATGACGGTAGTCTGGCTATTTGTTCCGATGACACCTTCATAAATATATCTGCGGTGAAGGCGGACATTGTTACACCTCTGCCTACCCCTTCTGGGATTCTTACATAGACGTGGGAAGAATTCCCAGCGTGAATGATTGTATTGCCAGCGTGTATCTGCTACCATGCTTAATTCTAAAGAAAATTTTAGTGCATTTTATTGTTTTTACAGTCAAGGCTAACACTATTTTATGTCACTGTACCTAAAATATTCTGTTGAATCAAATGATTGAAATTCTGTTGAATCATTGTATACAAATTATATACAATGTATACTTCGTAGAAATGGCAGATGGAACGCGTTTGTACGAGGTGGGACGAAGAGTAACGCCTGGGAAACGTTCCGTAAAATAAAATATTTTCAAAATTTTTAATTCAAAAATCAAAAAATCAAAATCAAAATATTTTATTCAACGTAAGGGACACAGGGAACACTTATTGAACGTCATATACTTAACAAAAACTAAAGTTACCACCGTTCTTCTAAGTTCTTAAGTTCTTATATTTTAATGTTTCACGGCATAGCGGCTGAACCGATTCTAGCAGGAAAATCCCCAAAGCTACTTTTTCGAACTCCACGCGGGCGAAGCCGTGAGCATAAGCTAGTTAGTATATATGTGAAAGTTTGTGAGGTAGTTCCTTCCATTTTCATGTAAAAACTCAATTGGATAATACTCTACACTCATTAGCTATGTTTTATTTTAGAAAAAAAAACAGCTGTAATATAATTTTTACGCGAAACCCAGTTTATAGCTTAAATATAAACATTGTATTGTCTCTAGAGAGAACTGGCGCTCTATTCTCTCTTACCTCATGCTAGGCTCGACGTGATGATATCTCGTACAATACTACATTTTATTAATACCTTCGGACAATTCACAAATTGAATTGGTCCCAAATTATGGAAAGCTTGTACTATGGTAATACGACAACGATATGTTACTTATATACAGAGATACATTGAGCATCCAAGACTAAGCTACAAATACTCGTGTTCATCACACAAATAGCTGACGTTAGCGGATTGGAACCCATGACCTCAAGCTTCGCATTCAGGGGCCCTGACCACAAGAATTATATAACACAGTACCTTCGGGTATCTTGATGTGCGTGCCGAGGTTGATCTGCTGCAGGCGTGCGAGCGCGGCCTGCTGCAGCGCGCGCCGCTCCACCTCGCTGAGGGTCAGCAGCGAGGTGTCCGGCAGCCGCACGCAGCGCCCGCTGCCGTCTGCCCAGCAGCAGCTGCCCTGCACATAACGCGTGACGTCATCACACCACACCACACTTTTCAAACTTACATTTTGGTTACTAGATTACAATACTATAGACTCTTAAAAGAAAGTTTACTATTTTAAAATAATATATTCAAAATCTACATATTTTATTTCACGTAGCCCTAGATGAGCACTTATAAACGTCGAAAAAGGTGCACGGTTCGGGTTGGTCGTTTCCATGGAGAAGAACCAAGAAGCAGAAAGAACCAGCAAGAAGCTCTACTCTTGTTACAGCATTCCATCTAGCTACATACATATATACATATAATCACGCCTCTTTCCCGTAGGGGTAGGCAGAGACCACTTCTTTCCACTTGCTACTTACTATCCATCTAGCTAATAATCTGAAAATATTTTAGATTTAGACCCACCGTAAAAAAACTTGTAATAGAAAGTATACTTCCTAATGCCTTAGAGAAAATGTGTACAAAGTTTCATGATGATCGGTTAAGAAGTTTTTATTTGAAAGCAAAACAAACAAACAAACTCTACATTCACTTTTATTTAAAGAAATTAGGATACACATAGATGCATATATATACAAATCATCACGCCAATTCCCTAACGGGGTAGGCAGAGAATCCCTCGACCTGTATACCTCTCTCGTTTCGTTCAGAAATAATACATAAATTCAGCCCGTATCAGACGCAAGGCATAGGTCTCTAACACGCCACGATTTCTGGTATTTCCTTAGCCGGCAGGATATCCCAGGAGGGAGGGAGACATTTGGGGTCCCACCCGGCTCAGAACCCAAAAAAAATTACGGTTCCGTTAAATGTAAGTTGAAAATTACCGTTCCATAACCAATAATTCACGCTCGATCGATTATCGCATCCGATATCGATATGAAACACTTATACACGACTAACGGCCAGGCAATAATAAATCTTATGTCAATCGGATTACTGTCCATATTGATGGAGGTTTGTTGACCGAGATGACTGTTGATGTTAACAATTGATGATGAATTACCGATGGGTGGAATCACTTCACTTGATTCCGTTTATCCTTCATTATAGACCATCTCTTCTGTATATATATAAATGAAAGTTTGTCTGTATGTCCTATATAGAATAGGCTGCACCGATTTTAATGAAATTTTCCATGTGTCTTCTGGTGGATTCGAGAATGGTTTAGATTCACAATTGGCGATAGGTGGCGCTGCGATCGTGTTTTAGGAAATTTTACTTTTTCACCCGGGCGAAGCTGGGCGGGACATCTAGTTATTTATAAAGCGTGAGTAACATTGCTATTTGGGAATTGACTTATCATCGAACTTATGGTGAATATTTTTCCTGCAGGGAGTTCGGTTTCCAGAAGCCTACAAGACATAAATGTCCGTACATACATAGTGGGAGACAATGCAGTGAGTGCGGTGTAGAAAGGAATCTGAAGACTTTCGGTCGTCTCTTAAGCTGTTACACAGTTCACAAGATAAGTGTGGCCGAGAGAGATCTTCATGTTGTCGCTTATAGGCCACTGTAACTGAACCATCCTCCATTAAATATTGATCAGGTTACAGTGGACTAATAAAAAATCACGGATAAAATTACTGATCAAATTGGCAAAGCAGATATTTCGGTATTGTAAGCGTAAATAGGCTGCGATGACCGTTTTCCATCGGGTGGGCCGTGTGCTTGTTTGCCACTCTTGTTGTATAAAAAAAGCAAGACTACCTAGCTAAACGTAGAACACAATATTAGAAGTAAGAAAACCATTCCAATCATTAAATATAACAAACGTATCGCTCCCATTAGTTGGAACATGAATGTAATTAACAAGCGCAAACAGATCTCACCCACACTGCGAGCATTAATTTAATATGAAAAAGCGATAATGAATATACATACATAATTTTAAGAAGCATTGGATTATATACACGAATAGCACGCTTTATTGGCCGCGATTCCGAAACCCACGCGGGCAGTGCCGCGGCGTAAGCTAGTCTTAAAATAAGATATTATAACATAACATAACATATATATCGAGAGGAAACCTGCATACGTTTGAGAAGAATATCAAAAACGTATCTATCAATTACCTAGTCTTCTTACATGAGAAACGGCGATGAATTCGCTATGTGTCACATTGACACCTAAAATGTATGTCCCGCAAAAAGTAGTAACAACACAACTCTGCCTACCCCTTCGGAGTCCCTTTTGGGAAGGCTTGCTATACATCTTTAAAGTTGCCACCACAAAATCATGAGCATTGCAAGGAAACATAGAGAGGAAACTTGCATACATTTGAGAAAGAGTACAAAAAGACGGCGACACTCTTTCTCTGACACGTACCAAACATTTTTTTTTCCCACACAAATTTACCTAGTCTCATATTAAGCAAAGCTTGTGTTATGGTAACTAGACAACGATATATTTACTTATATACATAGATATATACTTAAATACATAGGACATCCAAGACTAAGGTGCAAATATCCGTGTTCATCACACAAATTCCTGCCCTCAGCGGGATTCGAATCCGCGACCTCAAGTTTCACAGTCAGGAGCTCTAACCACTAGACCAGACGGTAGTCAGTACTCGTATCAACAATATATATACAACTCAATACACGGAGAGGCAGAGGGAGGCCACGTTCCAACTACCTGGATCAAATAGATCGGACTCTGAAGGACGGAAACGTTAAGAGTACTCGAAACCGACGAGCATGTATGAAGAGACTGATGAATGTGGACGAAGCGAAAGAGGTATGTAAGTCTAGAGAGAACTGGCGCTCTATACTCTCTGCCTACCCCGTTAGGGACTTGGCGTGATGATATGTATGCAATACTCGTCTGTTTCCCCTGTGGCGACCCTTGTGGGAAGGCGAGAAATAGAATAATAACAAATGAAAGCCGTGGGTGGTGGCCGAGCGGTTCGAGCAGTTGCCTGCGACACAAAGTTCGAATTCCGACTGTATCAATGAGTTTTTCCGAACTTAAGTACAGTGATTAGTCACACCACGAGCTTTACGGTGAAGGAAAACATCGAGAGGAAACCTGCATACGTCAGAGAAGCATGTGAAAGGCGTATGTACAGTCGTGTTATTTAATTATAAAGTACATTAATAATACATACATATACCAATATTGCAGTACAATTAATCATAACAATTTTGTCCTGCTATGTGTACAGTGACAGGTATACGAAACATTCACTTTACACAACTTTATATGAGTTTGATAATAATTTTCTATTGATTCGTATATACTGAAACCACTCAGCTTGAACGTGTCTACTCGGAACAAGTTGTTTAAAGTTAGATAGTAAACATGTATTGGAAAATAATATAGACGAAATTTTTCACAACAAAATATAAAAGCCACAAGCAATATTATAAAGCAAGCAAAATGTCGCGTCGTGTGTGCCGTGTCTCCTGCGCCGCCCACCACCTCGCGGCGCTCTCCTCGGCTGGGAGCACGGATTTGTAACCATCACATCGAACTAGTAATACTGCCAGATATGTTGACAAACTCAAAGGAAAACCTTTGAAAAAACGCTTTTAAATATTACACCTCTGGTAATTCAATATAGACGTTTGTTTGTCCATAAATCAAAATGTTTTATATTTTTTGTGTATTTTCCCGGTTTCATTCTGGGAAATCTTTTTCTGGATAGTCGAAAGATAACATTAGAAGAATGTTTGAACACTAGATGTAGGAGAACATTACAGAGCTTTTTTTTCTGTACACAGCTTAGCGAGGAGACAAGAGCTTCATCCTTTTGCAATGACAATCCTGTAAGACACGGCACTAGCTCGAAATTAATAATATATGGGTTCAGGCTGCGGTAATAAAATACCCACTTTCCAACGTGAAAAGTACCCAAGTGCCAACGTCATGAATTGAATTTTCCTACAATGAAATTCATTAAACTCTTTATGATTATTTAAGTTCTGAAACACAAAAGGAAAACATTGCGAAGAAACCGGCATGCATACGCGGTAGAATTTCAAAGACGTTTTTATAGCAGCAATGGAATGGCCATCTGTCATATTGGCACCTCAATATATCTCCGGTGAAAAGATTAAGAAAGAGGGGTGTGGAATCTTTGGATACCTAGAGGGAAGGCGTGACTATATATTTGACAGATACAGCAGTTTATTAGCGACTTAGAAATTTACTCGCCACTCGGCCACTGTGGCTTAGTTATAGTATAAAAGAGAATAATAAAAAAAACCGCATTCGAAGTGAAAGAATACTAATTGGTTAGCAACTCCCTCTCGCTGATTTCCCGAGGAAATCTTCTTAGTGGGTCAGAGAGTACCCTTCATGAATGCCTTACTACCACAAATTAAATAAAAAATTGGGTATTCAATCTACGATCAATCATCAAATCTATCTTGGGTAAACAATCTTGATCATCTCACTGTCTCTTAAGCGGTAGGCAGACAAGGCCGACAAAGGCTGTTCAGTCAGCTTAGTGATTTATTTAAGTTGAAAAAATTAAAATAGATCAAATAGATCGGACTCTGAAGGACGGGAACATTAAGAGTACTCGAAACCGACGAGCATGTATGAAGAGACTGATGAATGTGGACGAAGCGAAAGAGGTATGTAAGTCTAGAGAGAACTGGCGCTCTATACTCTCTGCCTACCCCGTTAGGGACTTGGCGTGATGATATGTATGTATGAAAAAAAGAATTGCTTAGGAATGGTACTGGTTGCGTTGTAAGAGAAATACCAATGAAGGAAAAATAATAACCCGATGGTAATTCAGATCTACACGAAACAATCGGATTAAAACAAACTTTGTGTGAAGCTTTAGATAGCGCGTTATAAATGGCAAGTAGCGCCATCTAGTGACTGTGGGACTAAACTTACTTTATAATTTTGTGTAAAAAAACTATTGTGGATTGCGTGAACAATAATTAAATGCCAACCAAAATGCAAAGAGACTATTAGTGATTCAATAAGTATATACTTCCAGCACATTCAGGCAGGTACTATTTGACTTGGCACACGGCGCTAATTGCACGTGTGTTTATGTCTTCTGCACATTTTGCTAGAAACACGTTTGTTTACCCAACCGGCATTCGATCGCTTTCAACACTAATTATTGTTGTGATTTTACAACTGCGAATAAATATTGATGCGAATCGTGTCTGCCGATGCCGATGTTATTAACTCGTCTAGACGTTGTATAAATATGACATTTATGACGTCCGAATAATCACGTCACTAGAGACGCATATTCTTTACGATTACACGAATGAGAACTATAGAAATACTAAAAGTTGTCTCGTTTTTTACCCGCATAAAGTTTCGTTCTATTAATGTTATTTTTTCTGGAATTTTCTTATGAAATAAAACATCTGGCTTATAATCCATATAGTGAGTGCCGTTTAGGCCGAGTGGTTCGAGTAGTTGACTGCAACACAAATTGCGAGTTCGAATCCCAACTGTACCCATGGCTGAAAGTGGGTGTGTGGGTACTACCAATACTCCTCTGCCTACCCGTTCATTACTTTCTACATGAAAGAGAGGAGGCATATGAGAAATAAGGTAAATTTATTTATTTATTTATTTATTTATTTATTTATTTGGTTCATCAGTAGTTACTACATAAGTTTCAAATTGTTGACATTTTTTAACAATATGGTTCTTAATCTTAATGTGTAACAGTTTAAGACGAACACAGCATGCATGTTAGTAGATACTTGTTAACCGCTTAAACTAAAGTGAGACAATTTATTAGAAAAATAAGTGAATGTGAATCTAAACTATTTGTGTAAATTACTCTCAAGAATATACTTTTTTATATGAGTTATAGTATCCTTCCATACATCCACAGAGCCTCCATATTTATTCAATAGTCTTGACAGTCGAGCAACCGGGGAGTTCGCGCCTAGCTTTGTACGTCTGAACGGGCACGCTAAGACTTTGATAATTCCACGGGGGTATCTTGATGGAATATTGAATGCGAAGCGTTCCAATATTTGCGGGCAGTTTAATTTACCATTAAGAACTTTATGCAAGAAAGTGACATCCAAAGCATCTCTGCGTGAGTCGAGTGAATGCATACTGAACAATTTCCGTCTTAGATGGTATGAAGTCACCTCTTTGGAGACTCCTGCAGCATATGCTAAGTGCCAAAGGAAACGCTTCTGCACTCTTTCCAACCTCAGCATGTGAGTGGCGTAATGGGGTCTCCAGACAATACAGCAGTATTCCAGTATGCTCCGAACCAGGGTATTATACAACAGTATTTTGGTGCTTGACATTCTAAATATCCTCGAGTTCCGTATCACAAAGCCCAACATCCTTGAAGCTCGGCCTATTATGTTGTCGATGTGTGGTACAAACGTCAATTTCCTGTCAAATATTACTCCAAGATCTCTTATAGTTTCTTTTTCTGTTAGAGCCTGATTATTTATACTGTAACTTGAGGGTATTGTATTTAAGCTCCTAGTGAACCTTACCACTGAACACTTTTCAATATTAAGTTGCATTCCATTACCCCGACACCATTCCTGGAGTCTATTTAAGTCATCTTGTAGTTGTAAAATGTGTTCCCGACTTTCGATAGTTTTCAGAATTTTCAAGTCATCAGCGTATAGAAATGGCGTAGAATATATAAAACAATTCGGGATATCGTTGATAAATATGTTGAATAATATCGGACCAAGGTGTGATCCTTGTGGAACACCAGAAAGTACTGTGTAATTCTTTGATTGGTATCCGTTTATAACCACAAAAAAGCTACGATTGCTTAGATACGATTCAAACCAAGAAAGTATGCAACCACCAATACCATATATTCTGAGTTTATAGAGAAGGAGCTTATGAGGAACCCTATCAAATGCTTTGCTCAGGTCTGTATATACAACATCTACCTGCTTTTGCTTGTCAATCGATTTTATCAGTTGCTCAGAGAAAGATACAAGGTTCGAACAAGTAGATCGAGTAGGTACAAATCCGTGTTGATGGTCAGTTAACACAGTTTGGATGTGATGTTGTATATAAGGACATAATATAGCTTCAAATATCTTACCAAAGACTGCTAGAATTGAAATAGCTCTGTAGTTGATTACGTCGTTAATATTGTCTCC
>JACCPG010001885.1:0-61581 GCA_016069955.1 Drepana arcuata | reverse complement strand
AGATTATAATCTACCGAAAAATAATGCGTTAAATTGTAAACAGTGTGACGGTTCACAATCTATCCACACTACAATCTCGCAAGATAGATTATAATCTAGCAGTATTTACAATTTTGCGGTGACATATATAAGGAACTGTCCCATTTTCTAAGACACCAACAAATAGTAGGGGTCAGTATGACGGTGAGAAAGCGTTTTCACTCGCGTTTGATTGAATAGTCCCTTCTAAGGCCATTCATCATAGCACCGGCCCTTGTATAACATGTTGCCAAAATAGATTTTCGGAATTAACCCATTTATGCTCTGTAACTAGCAAGCAGCTTGATAAAAAAACTATGTTCAATCTGTAATCGGACTGTTGTTGCTGTAGAAAAAGCGCGATAGATGTCGCTATTTTTTATTTATACAAACATATTCGTAGACAGGAGAGTTGAGCGCCGGTTCTATAGACTTTTATACATGCGCGCCGGCTCGCGAGTAAATGTTCTTGACATTCCTATCCTCGAGTGTTCAATCGATTTAATTCAGGTATTTGGAGCACATTAAGTATTATAATTAAGAGAAATTTGAAAGACCGACTTGGGTGAATTATTTTATCTGTAAGTAGTTACTTATAACACGGTCTTTTGTAAACATTGTTATTGTAAATAAAAAAAAGGCAATAAAAGTAAAAATACTCCCACACATAAAAACATAATTATCATCATGCCATGTAACCGTTAATTATTGTCTATGGATCTAACCAAACTCTTTCTCTACGCTCTTAGGTACAGTATTGAGATGAATGTTAAATGAGTAAGTGGCCAACGTGGCCAACAAGGTATAATAAATAAAAGTCTCGAAAAAGAAACATGTATATTCAGAAATTGACACATTAGCAAAAATATTCACTTTTTAAATCACGAATTTATTTTATTGATATTTATAAATCACGAATTACGATGTAACTTATTGTTTCATTTTTAATTCAACTAATCCTTAATCTGTCGATTTCCAACCAGTTCATATAATGTAACTAAGCAGTTAATAATTATATACAATAATTACAATTAAGCATAACAGTTACAGTATTTTTTAAAGAGGTAACACATTTTGTTTCCTTATATTGGCTCTCCTGTATACTCGCAAACTCGCGGGAAAGAATAAGCTTACAGCAAAAACAAAAAAAAATGCTTATAATTTAGGATTCTTTGAATAATACGGTGATATCTGTATGCCGTGATAATTTAAGTCAGAATATAAATATATTAACGGTTAATAGGAAACCATTTTGATCCAATAAAGTGAACGCGAACGGCGACTGTGGCGACATCCTGACAGTTAAAGCGCCGATCCCAAAACGTTACTTCCGCCGCACGGCGTCGTGTTTCTTACACTATTACTATTCCGCCATTTTGTACGCTCATCTCTTGTCTATAATTTTCAAGAATAGATCGTCTTTATGGATACGGTCCGTAGATAATTTTACTCTTTGGATACGTTATTTTGGTCTTTGAATTGAATTGAACAATACTGTCATAACAATGGATTGTATTAATTGCATCTTTATCAATATTAATTTCAGATTTACCGTTTGGCATAATCTTATGCTGTTTCTAAAATGGATACGTGGTCGGAATTATGTCGGTGTTGCTTGTCCGGCGACTGTGAAGTGTCATTGTTAGATGAAAAACAAATTATTCACAAGAAGTTTCGCGAAGTCACTACTATTGAGGTAATTACAGTTTTAATGTTTGTTTATCAGTGCAATAATATAAAACAGATTATTAGCATTTTATCCAATTCGAATAACTTAAGTACCTATTTTATTACTGTCATTAACTTAAGAACTGATAGCTGCAACATAACCTCTTAACAATCATAAGTCAAAAGTTATCGGTTCCTCTTGTATGTCTGAGTTGATTGACATTTTATAAATAAAATAAATATTGCAAGATAAATTCAATAGACATATACGCAAACTACAAACTAACCTAGATTTCTGGTATACGCTTTTCAATTATACGTGTTAGTCAATCTTAGATTTTCAATCAAATCAAAGGAGGTCGTATGCTTAGACATAACTAGTTCTCGACGCCTTCCCACAAGGGTAGGTAGGTATGTAGTAATTTCTAAATGAATAACTCGAAACATTCGCCTTATATTCAATTCAAGTATGGTTGTAAATACCTACTACTTACATGGCTACCAAAGCTGATCTTACTTAAATTAATCTGTTGGATTAATATAATTCTCATCTGAATATAATTCTATATTATTACTAGCCGTGCCTGCGACTTAACCCGCAAAAAAAAATATAATTAAAAAAAAAATCTGTTTCTAAGTTAAAAGTAGCCTTAGTTACTCCTTTTTACATCAGCTATCTGCCAGAGAAAGTCCTGTCAAAATCCGTTTCTGAGATTAGCCAGAACAAACAGACAGACAGACAAAATTTGTGAAAAATGTTATTTTGGTGTATGTACCGTATATATATTCATATGCATGTAGTAAAAACCAGTTATTTCAATATTCCAAACAGACAATCCAATTTTATTATATGTATAGATTACATATAATAAAATTACATCTCTAATTTATATTGTTTAATAGTGAATAATATGAGGAATTGTTCACTATTAAATGACATTTGACTATTTTCCTAAATATACAAATTTTTCTGATAGTCCTGACAAATAAAACTGCAAGCTGTTTAGATTTTTCTGATGACAAGTGTATTACTAATAAATCTGAGCCTGATTCATAAATTGTGACTTGTAAATACATAATAGAGCTAGGGCAATATTTTTTTCATGGATTAAGTAATAATAATATATATATCCTCACGCCTTCCCACAAGGGTCTCCGAAGGGGTAGGCAGAGGTGTATAGGTGATACCCACACACCCACTTTCCTTTTGAGGTATATTAGGTGGATTAAGTAGTATATATACCATTATAATAGAAAACCAATATTTAAACTGAGTACTAAGCCAACTATACTGTCCTTACAATATAGCCAATATCCCAAATGTGTGTCATGCAGAAGGGTGCCAACTAAATACAACACCCAAAGTTAAAACTAAGATTTTCACACAAACCAATGCTGTTGGCTTAAAACAATCATTAGTGCAAATACTTCTATTAAGGCCAGTTAACAATTGATTATAAACTAACAGTACACCTTGATTGGTGCAGCAATAAAGTAATGATGCCAGGACTATATTTCTACACTAGCTGTCCCGCCCAGCTTCGCTCGGGTGAAAAATTTAAATTGCCCGTAACACGATCGCAGCGCCATCTATCGGGTCCAATTGTAAATCTAAACCATTCTCGAATCCACCTTAAGACACAGAAAGGGATAGCTTCGCCCGGGTGAAAAAGTTAAATTCCTGAAACTCGATCGCAGCGCGCCACCTATCGGGTCCAATTTAATTTAGCCTATGTTCACCGGAGATAGTGTAGCTTCCCAACAGTGAAAGAATTTTTCAAATTGGGCCAGTAGTTTTTGAGCCTATTCATTACAACCAAACAAACAAACAAAGTTTTCCTCTTTATAATATTAGTGTAGATAAGTCCTTTATAGACTTTGAAACTATCCATACAATGTGCTTTAAGCCAGTTTCATTTGCAAGACTATAATGCAAAGATATTTCTGCACCACTAAAACAAAAGATAAAATGTATTTATTCCTTTAGCATAGTAGCAGCCCATCTGTTATTTAAAAAATATTTAAGTAATACTACTATTTACAACAAGTGACAAACAACCCAACTACTGGTAAGCTGTAGTCATACCCTGTGCTCTTAAAATGCCTCACTGTAACTGATAGCAGTATAGGAAATTAAGAGAAGTATATCCTCACGCCTTCCCACAAGGGTCCCCGAAGGGGTAGGCAGAGGTGTGTAGGTAATAAGAGAAGTAATTTAACTGAAATATTCTATAGCTGTTTCTTTATATAATTTCATTTTCTTGATTTAATTTCAGGTGAATGTGAATGATGGGCTGCCACAGAAGCTATGCTCAGACTGCTATTCATTAATGAACTCGGCATACCAGTTTCGTAGGCAATGTATCAAAATGGAGGCAGAATTAAAGCATCAGTTGAGCACTCTTCTTGCCCAAAATAAAGAAGAACCTAACGATGAGAACGAGGATGAGAATCAGAACTCTATGGAGGATATAGACAATGATCCTGTTAAACAATTACAAACTATAATTAAGGAAGAGCCAAGCGATAGTGATGATGACTGCTACTATGTATTGGTTATTGATGATTCAAAAGATCAAGAGAAAAACCTACAAGAACAGATCATGTCTAAAATCAAGATAGAAGATTTGGAATCTGAACCATTTGAAAAGGAAGATTCTGAGAAAAATAGTCCATTCCATAACTCTATTGATTCATTCCTGATATCAAATACGAAAGTGTCTGCTAACGTTCCCGCTACTATCTTGGAGAATGAAGAAGAGAGTCACGATAATGAAGACATGGAGGGTGCCATGGACATTGATACACAAGACTGCAGTTACCAAGACCACATGAGTGAAATGACAACAACAAATGATCAAATAGACAAAATTACAGGAGACCAAAAAAATATAATCAAAATATTAACGTCTTCTGGTACTGATGGTACAATATTACTAAAGAGTAATGATGGTATCCAATACTTGGCTGAAACACAACTTGTTACAAATGATGAGGACGGAGACTCAATGTCCCAAGAAGTGATCCTATGTGAAGGTGATGATGCATCACAGTTTCAAATACTCAAGTATGATGGCTCCGAGCTAGTTATTGAATATGCTGACGATGGTCAAATAGCAACTGTATTGCAAAGAGAAGATGGCACATTCTTGTGCGAGTGTGGTGAGCAATTTGACGATTTAACTGAGTATGAGAAACATCAGTATAAACATAATCCGGCAGGTGATCATCTGTGCAGCTTATGCGGTAAAGGCTTTGAGTCTTCGGAAATTCTGACGGGGCATATGCTTCTGCACAGTGTGACATCTTTACTGATTAACTGTCCGTTCTGCAACCAAGTTATAAGACGGAATGCTCTCACTCAACACATCAAATATAGTCACAATAACATAAAGCCACGCTGTAATGTCTGCTTTAAGACTTTCGCCAATCCGAATAACTTGAAACGCCATATGATGATACACAGTGGCATACGGGAGTTTGAATGTGATATTTGCTTTAAAAGATTCCATCAAAAAATCACAATGCAGACACACAGACTCACACATATGAACCCGTTTTCCTGCAACCACTGTGCAAAGACCTTTGAAACCAAAACATCCTTACAAGAACATACTGAAAGTGAAGAATGCATACAATCCAAAACTACAAAGGTTAAGGAAGAACTGCTGAAAACTTTGAAGCAGGAGGTCACAACGAATTTGGGTAAACACTTAGGTTATGCTTGTTCCTTGTGCAAGAAAATGTTCTCAAAGGAGTCTGCTTTGGAACAACATATACAGAATATGCACATTGTGGACCCCACTGAGCTGCTGTGCTCGGAGTGCGGTGAGGTGCTGCCGTCGAAGAAGGACATGCAGATACACATAACTACACACAAAAATTACAAAAACATATGAAGAGATTTGAATGCAGTATTTGTGGTAAGGGGTGTTCTAGTCAGGCCATGTTGGTGATGCATGAGAGAGTGCACACAAATGAACGGCCCTACCCGTGCCAGCTATGCTCCCTGCGGTTTAAGACTAAAACACATCTGAGGACCCACCAGCTGACACACACAAGGGAAAAGAAATTTGGCTGTTCAGTTTGTATGAAGTTTTTTGCATTGAAAGGCAACTTAGTAGTTCACCTACGAACTCACACAGGGGAGAGGCCCTATGTGTGTTCCCTTTGTGGTGAAGCATTCATAGACTCTAAATATTTGAAGAAACACAAGTTAAAGAAGCATGCTATTGATAATGTACCTTGGAACCAATACTGAGATTATTTAGTTTTATTGCCCAAAGTCTTAGTGTACATGAGTAAATAGCATTGTATTAGTAACCAAGTAGTTTGTGATAGGAATTGACTCTTCTTTCTCGAAGAACTAGAATTGAGCCTAATTTCAGATGGAAATATTCTGTTCTTCACAAACTGGTTTCTAGATTGAGGCAGTGAATAAGTCGGTGTTTTTTTGTTGCTTTTTTGTCTCGAAAAAGACACTCATATTGTGTCCTAGACAACACTAATCTGTTAACTGTTTTTTTTCTTTCAAAAGTTATGTGAATAGCTGTCCTTTGATTAATTTACATATAATTTACTATTTTGCATGATTAGGTTGTTAGTTATAAGTTAAATGTGTTGGAAAAATTGTGTGCAGGGTCCTCCGATTATAGAAACACAATTGTTTTCTATCAGTTTCGTATTCGCGGTTAGCATTGCCCATAATGACGATGTTTTTTTTATATCGAGCGAAAATAATTTGTTCTAAGCTATTTCACCAAGTACGGTTTTGTATTCAGATCGTCCGGTTTTTTACATAAACTCGATACTACAATAAAATATAAAAAAGTAAAACTGCTTTTCATTTAATCCATTAGCTTGATCTCGCCTCGCCATCCTATCAATCTTCTCAGTTCTCACCAACACCTGTAAAACCTCTTCTAAAGTAAAGGCCAACATTTTCACTTCCTAACCGACTTAAGATTACCTACGTAAGCAATTTGTCGCCTTAAGTCATGTGGTGGTGGTGTGGCGCCATCTAGTCGATTTGGAGACTACTAGTTAATAACTATAGTCGCCAAGTAATATTTTTTGTGACTACAGATGGCGTTTCTCAACCAGTACCTTAAAAATAATGTTCCACGAAATACGATATAATTTTCTTGCTTCTTACGCTTTACTTTTACTTACAGTTTTTTTTTCATAATAGTTCAGGGTAACACTATTAACTAACCCTTAACTAACACTGTGCTACAACTATTATTGTGCGCGTTTATTCCTGAAGGTATCAATATGAATTCGGAAAAGAACCAACCTCTGTTGACAAATGGCGTTACATGTCAATAATAATGTGTCTAATTTTATCTTATCTATTTGTTTTGTAGATGTGAGTGTTTGTGCAACAAATAATATATAATAATAATAATATTGTGTTTTTTTAGGAATGAGCTATTCTTCTACGCTTATACTCTACTCCTACATCTACATCAGTACCTTGTCTTTTTTAAGCACATATACAAGCTGCGATAATAACGTACCTATTCAAATATTTCCTTTCAATATCAAATTCTTGTTATCACGATGCCTAGTTTCATTTCCAAGAGTAGATCGCATAGCAGTCAAATAATTAATACTCGTCGTAGTAATTATCAGAGTATCAAAACAAAATCAAAAGAACTAAACAATGTTTAATAATGTTGAGTCTGTTTAGATATAAAATGGTATTTAAATAAAATTGTTTGAAATTTGAAACACCTAGCCCCTATTAACCTAATGAACACTATCTGTAGTTTTAATTAATCATATTTTTCTTTTCATTGATAAACCAATCTATCATCTCTCGGCTGTTCATGGAATGTGGAACCTAATTCACCTCGTCATAATGTTCACAGACAGTCTGAATACCAGGCACGCAGAGCCCGTAAGAGCTACAAGCCATAAAGAGCTAACAATTCAGTGACAACAGTGTACGAGGCGGATGGCAAGAATTCGTTCGAATTTGCGCGATTATTCGTTCGGATACATAATAATCTGTTATTTGATACATATTTTACTTGGTATGGAGACCAAGACACAAAGATTCGTGTCCATCACCCAAATATTCACGCTCAGCAGGAATCGAACTGGCGACCTCAAGCGCAGCCAGGATTTTTGACATTTAGACCAGACGCATTCCTTTCTACTAAGTTATGTAATATAACACTGTAGCGTATGGTTACATACGTATTATACTAGATGTGTGCGTATAGTATACATACCTACCTACGGGCCGTTGCGATGTCGGCGGCGGGCCGCGCCGCGCCTCGGGTGAATCATTGGTAATGTACTGATACAGCGATTGAAGTGTTTTGATACTTGGAACATCAATATAAGTAGTATAATTTTGAGCTAGCTAGTAGCAAGTCGGATGTATTACTGAAACATTGAGATGTTCAGAATAAATGGAAAAGTGCTAAATATCTAGTATAAGGGGTAGATGAAGTCTATCAGACATTCAAGGTCTTAGGAACATGCCGGGAATACTTGAGCTTTCAGTACATACATACATATCATCACGCCGAGTCCCTAACGGGGTAGGCAGAGAGTATAGAGCGCCGGTTATCTTTAGACTTACATACATCTTTCGCTTCGTCCACATTCATCAGTCTCTTCATACATGCTCATCGGTTTACTTCGAGTACGATTGACGTTCCCGTCCTTGCGTCGACCGATTTGATGATTTCGATTTCAGTAGTGTGAAGATATTTCCCCAGTCGGACTACTCCATTTAAATGGGAGATCCCGTTGTGCCCTACATCTCTTATTCCGGGCGTCTTGGCATATACATATATGCCAATAATAAAGCATTTTTTTAATTGACTCAATTAATGCTGAGGGGAAGAGACGCGTTTGCAGAAGAAGTCGTCGCCAGCGCAGAATACTTATTTCGCTTGGCGCAGGATAAAGAGAGCGGAACTGATAGCCAGCCTCAGTAGTGGAGAAGCGACTCAAAAAGAATAGAAATTAAAACACATCATTTATGCCGAGTCACGTTCTCTCTATAGACTTACATACATCTTTCGCTAATTCCACATTCATCAGTCTCTTCAAGTTTGCCGGCTTCGAGCAGTCTTGTCGTTCTCGTGAATCCTTTAGTGATCTTCGTAGTTAGAATGTGAATAAAATTGATAAAGTAGCAAAGTACGTTGAGCGGCGTAGAGGTGGTACGCGCGGTGCGGTGAGTGGCGCTCGGGTGCGCGGCTGCTTTGTTCCCGGGCTGGCAGCCGCCGCGCCTGCCTCGATACTGACAAGGGCTGCCACTCATCAGTCATTATTATTATTATTATTATTTATACCTCTATGCGACGTCGAAAGTCGGGTGACGTGGCGCTTAGAACGCTTACAGGTCAACGGTTGCGACGTTAAATCCTGACTGTACAAATGAGATTTTTAGAATTTAAGTACTTAAGTGAGTTGGAGTGATTACTCATCCCACGTGCTTTACTGTAAAGAAAATCATTACTCAGAGGAAAGCTGTATACGTTTTAGCAGACATTCAAAGACGTATATGTATTGTATATAGTCGTGCGACGAACTCGCCATCTGTCACGTTGGCACCAAAATATATACATGCGAAAAAAGAGAAGAGAAGAGAAGAGGTTTATTAAAATGGTTGCCTGTAAAGTCGGTTTTACGGGCGAAGATTTTACGTGACAACGTCTTTTTCTCGGTAGAATATTTATTGATATGAATATAATTAAATTGCACAATAGGAACAAGGAATTGAATGAAAATAAGAATTGCACAAATTTTAACTATAGAAATATATTTTGTTTTCGGTGACTCATCGTAACGTTACCGGGCGTTACACTTTTTCATAAGTGACTCCCAGCCGCAACCTAATTTAAGACGTTGTCACGTCAAAAGTCTGCTGTAACGATCTGCCTGTCCATTCGGTGACCCTTATAAGATGGCGTAAAGATAAACATTATAAACTTGTTTGTGGTTTGTTGAATATTACAAGCCTGTGTGGCAAATGTCATAATATACCATGACCCCATGTTGGCTTCTTGTTGATGCCTGGTTACCGCCTGCTCATTTACGAACAAAGCAGTCGAACTTAACGATGTGTGCCAGCCCTATTTAGAACCGGGGCGGGCCGATAACAATATCGCTGAGTGCGCGCGGCGGGCAGCGGCGAGTGTCCGTCCGTCGCCTAATTTACTTCGCGCCGCCTGTGAGCGCTGCGACCCTGGTACTTACAGCACGCCTCCACGCGCTTTCACAAACAAATGTTGAAAAAAAAAACTAACGTCACGTATTTGTAAGAGATCCGAGCAAAATGGCGCTCTATTTATTGTATATATTCCGGTCTTATTCATGAGTTATCGGACGTTTAAAAGCTCGCTAAGAGGAGAAATATATCCTGCCTTTTAGTTTGTTCTTCTTTTCCATTACGCAATCAATACAAGAAGTCCATGCGGGAATAAACGCCTCAGGTTTGATGACATAAATATCCTCTTTTTGGTGTCCCCTACAGTTTCATATACCACAGATTGTGGAACGGACGAAACCCGTATATGGTTAGTAAGTAGAAGTACCAAGTTGCCCTCACAACTTTATCCTATAGACCACAGAACACATTCCATACTGACAATAGTGGGTATCAGCACTACACTTGACAGACACAAGAAGTACCTCGCAGCAACGCCCACTTGTAGTGACTGACTCCTCTTCCTCTGTCTGAATTAAAGAGATTCATAAAATGGCGCACAGCAATGTGCCCAACTCATTAATTCAAGTTTACTAACTGACTAACTAACTTTAGAATACTCATATCTATGGTAACTACCGAGACGGTAAAAATATTTTAGTATATTTTTTCAAGACTTGAGTAGGTGGTGGTTTTTTTTGTTTCTATTGATTTTTAAGGAGCACGTACGTTTCACTTTTAATTTACAAAATACTAAGATCCCATAACAGGTACGATAGATAAATTTGTTAAACTGCGGTGGAAGCTTGGTTCGTTTGTAGAGGGCGGGGCAACAAAATTCAATGAGACCTCTGATGTTATGAACTTCTGGTACAATTGCGACGCAACATTATTCAAAACCACGTAAGTAACTCACTCCCCCTACACTTTTTTTTTATATTTTGTCTGGTTTTTTATTACATGCTACAAACAGTTAGTTCGGTCGCTTAAGTTTTTTATTACCTATACAAAATAGGTATATATTATTAATTTATATATAAGGTGAAGGTAAACATCGATATATTATGTTGCAGACAGAAGATGGACTTGCCATCTGTATGTCACGTTGGCACTTACAATATATCTCAGCCGGTAAAAGGAGTGTGTGACTACTACCTACACACCTCCTCTACCTACTCCTTCGGGAACTTAGTGATAATGCCCTTCGTATGTGTGTTGGAAGAGTCACATTTTTCTTAATGTTTTCCTTCACCGTAAAGCTCGTGGAGTACCACTGTACTGAAGTTAAAAAAACTCACTGGTACAGTTAGGATTCACTTACAATCTTTGTGTTGCAGGAAACTGACTACTCGAACCACTTGGTCGTCTAATTAGATAGTTTATTAATATTATTTTCTTTTCTTGACGTAATGTGTTACTAGAAGAAGGTCGCCCTTAATCAATTATAGTGCCATCTGTTGGTACAGCGCGTAACTAGCTGACTAAAAATCGTTCAAAATTCCGTTGGCATAATAAGACTATTTTGTTTTTATGATATCCTAGTACAACTTCATCCAGAAAGTAACATCGATTCCTATTCGATAAAGAAGATATTTTTTTCAATATTTATTGTACTTTACTGACTAGATTTTCAAGAAATTTGCTGACAAGAAAAATTAAAAGCTTAAATTAAAATTAAGAAAAATTCATTGAAAGAAAGAGATAAAATCATCATGTTGAAAAAAAAAGGTAAGCTTAAACAATAATTTTCCATTTTTAAATTATTAAAAATATGTATTTAATTTTAAAAAATATATAATAATACATTTAGATAATAATAACATGGCATAATATTTTGTACGTGAAATATTGAGAGTTTGCTTTGCAATAATAAAATTCGCATTGCGCCGACGACGCTCACATCGGCGGCACTTCGTTCGGGCGAATTCAATTATGATCCGGGATGGATAGATAGAAAAAAACAAACGAATGATCAAAAATCACGGTTAATAAGTTCATCAACTTCACAGGGTAACATAAAACTGAAGATATGAAGAGCGCAGGCGCTTAACGAATGACGAATTTTTTTATATACAGTTACTCGAATATAAACTTTTTCTCTGATTAGTACGGTATAAAATATCTTGACGAGTATAGATGTGTGACGGCGCAAGCACCTCTATAGTATAAAGTCGTCGTAGCACAGAGTATCGGAGTATGTAGCGGCCACCATCTGCCTCTGTCTGATTCATGAGCGCCTAGTAACATGCGCACATTTCGCGCAAGAGTGCGGACTCGTGCGCACCAAATACGTGCGCGTCGCGCCCGCGCGCAATCCAACCTAGCTCCAATAAGTAGTATGTGACATTTATGAAAATAGCACTGTATATGAAGCCCATCAAAGCTTTAATTCCAATAGCCTTAAATATTTACGCCACGCGCGTTTGCGCTCCAGGTAAGTTCGAAGCGCTTTACCATACACAAACGTCGTTGGGAATAAAATATTAAAGGTTTAAAAGATTGTTTGTGTTTATTTCTGTTCCAACAAAACTAACTGATCTTACTGAAAGATTTTTCCGAGGTTTTCGCAATGTGGCGTTCGCCTTAATGCTGCTGCTACTTTGAAAATAATGATTCAATATGTCATGTATTCTTTAAATAACAATAATATTAGATTTTTCATATATGTACATGAAAGTGTTACATACAATTTCTTAAGATAATCGTAATCTTTTTATTATATTTCATAGTTCTATTTATTTGGCACCAAATTTTTCCCTTTTTTCTTTATTGCTGTTAATAAGTTTGTTATCTTTATAATATAATATATTATATAACTCTACTGTACTTGTGTATGTCACTGAACTTCTCCTAAGCGGCTGGACCGATTTGAATGTCATTTTCAGGGTGTCTGCAGGTGGATTCGAGAATAGTTTAGATTCACAATTGGACCCGATAGCTGGCGCCGCCGTCGTTACCCCGAGCGAAGCTGGGCGGGACAACCAGTATATTATAATATAATAGTATACTATATATATATATATATATATATATAGTATACTATTATATTATCTATATATATATATAGAATACTATGACGTAAAATATTACCATAATAGTGCCAATAACGTCTTATTAGAAATTTAAATTGTTAACTGTTACTTACTCAGTGTTGTAATTGCGACTAAGCCAAAACTATAATAGAACTAGCTTATGCCCGCGGCTTCGCCCGCGTGGAGGTCGAAAAAGTAGCTTATGTATTTTCCTGCTAGAATCGGTTCATCCGCAAAGCCGTGAAAGAGCATCATACTTTATAATATAAGAGCTTTGAATTTCGGAATTTAAAAAAAAAGTTTCCTATATCCTATATTCCTAGGTATAAGCGATCACGATTTCAACTTTCAGCCAAATCGGTTCAGCCGTTTGGCCGTGAAAGAACCGCAAACATCCAAACTTACAAACTTTCACATTTATAATATTAGTAAGATTTGTTATAAAATGACATTTGACACCCACATTTATCCTTCCAATGCCGCGAAAATTTCGTGTCGTGTGTCTGTAACACTTCTACGGGGCTACAAGTGTCCACGACAACTATACACTACACTACACGAGATAGTAATCCGATTATAAAATACTCACAGTACACAAACATATGAGCTTATATGTTTTTATACTGTGGTGTGGTGTACTATAATATTTAAAATATGCATGAACGTTTGTGAGGATAATATTGGCTAAACCATCAGACTGGTGGGTAATTGGAATTGGATGACTTTTGACAGAGATTTAGCCATTAAATTTTATTGCATGTACAATAACCTAAGTATAGAATTCATTCACACAACATGCTTCAAGATAATATAATATCCTGTTTGAGGGCAAATCTACTCAAGAAATAATTTTTTACACGTGTGCAACCTTGTTACAAATTATATTACACATTTGAAAATATCACTAACGTACAAATAATACCGTGTATTCGTACTCAAGTGATAACTAGCTATACGTCTCCTACGAATATCCACAGTATCACAATGACTATAGTCCGCATATATAGTATAGTACTGAGATTGATTACTGTGTATATATGTACTATAATTATGAAGGAAGCGACGACAACCTCGCGGCGGCGGGAGCTATCGCGGCTCGAACAATAGCGACACGCGTTATCTCGCGAAGGCCGGGCCTTTATCGCGGCGCACGGTCGGCCAGCGATTGTTTTGCGGGCAATTAGCGGCCGGCCCGCACGTGCGAGCAAGCGACCACCATGCCATGCGCCAGCCCAGTCGCCATGCCAGCCAGCCAGTCAGCGCAGTCAGTAGTCAGTCAGCCCAGTCTAGCCCCAGTACCAGTCATTTAAGTTAGTACGCTGCGCGCATCCGTCGCGTGAGGTTGTGTGCCGTGTTCGCGTGCCCCGCTCCGAAAGAAACGGGACGATCGCAGACGCTTTCACGCGCCCGTACTTTTTGTTTTCCACATACATACCAAACATATTTAATTATTAGGTTTGCTAAGGTAGGTGCAGGATTATTGTATCCCCAGATCAGATAAAACAAATTTGAAATGACACCTGTTGATGTTGTAAGAGTGCCTAACTCTATTTATGAACTCGAAGCGAATTTACCTTACATACGTTTATAATAAATAAAACAACTAAGGCTGATATTAATATATCACTTATTCTCAACACTAAATAATACATCAAGTATTTATGAAAGGCACTTATTTGTTCAAATCAGCCGAGGCGCCGCACTCGCATCCCACCGCGGGCCGCCGCCGCAGGCAAAAGTTTCAACGAAAGTCCTTTAGGTCGGCCCGAACTTCGCAGTCAAAAGTTGGCACGCGAAGTTGCCGCAGTACTGGGAGCTCCCAACTTCGACAACTTTGCGCAAAAACAATTCCCGAACAATTATCCAGAACGCTTCGTTCACTCCTAATGGAAAACAAAAGAGTACCGGCGACGAAGCTATAGAGAGACTTTTTCTGCGCAGATACATACTGGAACTGACTTTGATAATGGAAAACGATAAAGTTGCTTAGTTTGTGAAGTTAAGACAGTTAAAATGGCAGCGGCTATGATATCGGACAGAGGTTTAAGGAAAAAGTTGACGCAGGAAGCAATACCTGAGAAAACACCTCGGAAACCTTCTAAACGCAAGTCGACTCCCAGCAGCTCGAAAAGCGACAAGAGGAACGAACAGAATAACAATAAGCGGCCGAAAGTGCTCACAGGAGACGCCAAATTAGATCTGTTTGCGACCTACCAGCCGTGGGTAATCCAGACATACGGCGACTTGGCCAAAACAAAAACGATAACATTAAAAAAGTACGCGCGTATTTTGCGCACACTGCGGGGGGAAGAATGCAACAGCTCGGATAGCTCCAAGTTCCGATTTTGGGTGAAGGCAAAAGGTTTCCACGTCGGAAAGCCAGGTGGATATGACGCCAAGGCTGCAGATGGTATCGTGTGCCGGTACAGCGTGGGTGATGCAGAGGGATGCGCGCGCGGGCCCGACGGGCAGAAGGTCTACACGGGATCGCAGAACGACCCTCCGCTTTACATACCTACGCCCCCACTAAAGGTATCTATAACATAATGTTAGTTACACTTTTAAGTTATCTGTATTTTAAATAATTTTATAAGTGAACTAGCTGTCCCGCCCAGCTTCGCTCGGGTGAAAAAGTTAAATTGCCCGTAGCACGATCGCAGCGCCACCTATCGGGTCCAATTTAATATAGCCTATGTTACTCGTGGATAATGTAGCTTTTGAATGGTGAAAGAATTTTTAAAATCGGTCCAGTAGTTTTTGAGCCTATTCATTACAATCAAACAAACAAACAAAGTTTTCCTCTTTATAATATTAGTGTAGATGTAAAGTGGGTGTATGGATACTACCTCTACCTACCTACCTTACCTTCGGGGACCCTATTGAGAAGGCGTGAAGATATTTGCCGGTTTCCTAGGTCCTAAATATCAGGTACAATTTAAAAGTAAGCCAATTGTTAATAATGGTAACATTATATTTATGTATAACCCAATCCTTGGTTAGTAAGTAGTCCTACTAAATACAAATGCGAAAGTATATGAAGATATTTGTTCTTCCTTAACGCAATTACTACTGAACGGAACTGGATGAATTTGTTCACAGAGATAGATTAGCTGCATTCATACATAGCGTATATATGTATAAATATATAGCACAGCATGAAGGATATATCCTTTACTAGCTGTACCCGCGACTTCGTCAGCGAGGACGGCTTTTTTACCTTTCGTAATTTTGTTTTTTTTTTATAAAAAGTATCCTATGTTACTTCTAATACATCCAAGAATATTTGTACAAAGTTTCATGATGATCGGTTAAGTAGTTTGTACGTGAAAGCGTAACAAACAAACTTACATTCACATTTATGATATTAGTAAGGATATCGGAAAAAAATATCAACCTTTGAAATATTCTTTTTACAACTATATAATATAATATTACTATAAAAAGGTACATACTTTATATATGTACCTCAGCCTGAACTGACCGATATAATCAAATGAGGTCTACATGAATTGTTCTTGACAGTTTCTTTAATAAAATCACAGGAAATCCAAGCAACCGCTAAACTAAAGCAAATAATACATAGTATCTCTCGTCTCATTACCTATTTGTTACGAATTTTAGGCCACAACTCCATCAACACCCTCCGGATGATGGTAAGCGGTTACCGGCAGCTCTAGGATCATTTTATTCCCAAGTGACTCGTTCGGTTCCTATCTGACGCGCACGCGCACTCCACCGCTCATTGCGTCCGTCGCGTCGTCGTTAATATTACAGAAACAGGTGATTTCTCCTACAAATGTACTAAGCAAACATGAGGCTCTAAGAGATTTACATTTCGTCATCGACAGGCTTGCCTTCTGTGTAGTTTTGTATTATTGGGTATTTAAGTTGGCAAACGACGATGGCCAAGCGAATTCGTATAACGCTCTACGTGTGAACTTGTAGTTTATTATTTTATTCACAATCTGAACAGAATCAAATAATAACATACATACGAACTACCTGCCAATCACTAGAAAGAAATATGTAAGGAATCTTCAAACCGGAGTGTGCGCAACTAACTCAGGAAAGCCAGCGGAGATCAAAGAACAGGGATCCCGTACCCTCGTAGTACTAGGCTAGCATGAATAACAAGAATGTATTGCGTCGCGTCGTCGGCGGCGCGTCATAACAATATACATTCGTGACGGATGCCTACGTTTTGCTATGCTTTGTGTGTTTATGATATCCTACTGCATTCTGTCGTTTCATATTGGCGAGGTCAGCTGTTTCTTCGGCTTGTGGTGGTGGTGGTGGTACTGTTTGTGGTGGGGCCGCGGCGTACTGTTTGATAAAACGAATCATCAATTTATGTCGGAATTTTTGACGAAATAAAACTTTTTTTTTTTAACCTTACATGGAATCAGCAACAGTACGTACGTACATACATGACTTACGAGCGTGTTCGAAGAGACTGTTGAATGTGGTCGATGTGAAAGAGGTCTGTCTTTAAAAGGGACTCGACTCGATCACATGCTTGTTGTATGTATTTGAATGATATATCATTTGCCATAGTTCAATCAATCAAATTTGTTATATATTGACTAGTTGCAAAGCCAATATATTTAAGAATGTCTATAAATTTAAGTATGTATATCGTAATGGTAGTCTAGTAGCAATGTTGCAAGTTTAGAAAAAGGTCTTAAAACGATCGACAACGTATGCTTCCGGTGTTGCATCAAAACTAGTTCAAGTTTCAAGTGCCGGATACACCTGATTAGCACGTGCTCAGCTTAAGAGACCAAGCTAGGTCCGTTACTATGCGTTTGTCAGTGTCACTAAATGATTCCCGTTATGTCTGACAGAGGTCAATTTTGGTTACATATTATGCGCTACGACTGCAGAGGTTAAAATAACACCTTCATTTTACCGGAGACATATTTAGGTACCAACGAGATAGATGGCGAGTCCGTCGCGCTTCAGCACGACTTTACATACTTCGAATTTCTTTTCAAACCTTTGCCGAATACCTTAGGATGTTTTCTCATTGTAAAACTACATACGCCGAGTCTCTCATGTGGTAGACAGAGAGAACAGAGGGAACTGACGTCCTAGTCAGTTCCCTGTACTCTCAGAAAGAACCCTTTCGATTCATCAGTATATTTTCACATTCACCATAAGTTCATGAAAGTTCAGATCGGTTTGTAGCTACTATTGAGAGTTTGCAGACTATGTAAACCAAGTGTCCACCGGTGCTCACGTCGCGAAATCTTATGACGTAATAATATTATCTATAGTGATACCAATCGCCAAGTCTTGTTCGTTTCAGATGCTCAATATAATATAATATCTTTGTTTTTATGATTTCCTAGTACTATCTGACTGGTGTCGAGGAAGTTAATTAGTAAAGACGACACCAACCGACATGAAACTTGGCGCAACCCTACCACGCCGGCGGCGGGCCCAGTTCCCTCATTTATTATTAGCAGACCGCCTCATGTTTATTAAAGCGAGTCCCGCCAACAACCTCACCTGAATTCACCGGCTCTTGTTATATTAATATTCCCTGGACTATCCGACCGGGTCGGTTATGCCACTGGATAGTTGACTTCCTAATTAAGACTTTATCGCTAGCACTAACGATGTTTTGTTTCATACTTTATTTAGCAGACGCGGCCAGTAGTCAATAACCATGTACAAACTATAATGGTATCTGATACGATATAATCCAGACATTTTCAAGGAATTGTATTAAAAAAGAACTTTTAATTGTACTCTCGGTCATTTTATAGAGGAAGATTTGATTGCGACAATCCACCTACCTAGATTATCGCATCCAAAAGGCATTAAATAGTTTATTAGTAAATTTAATAAAGTCAGCTATATAAACATACATATGTATATTACTACATTTACATCGGTCTCTTTCGCACGTTTGAATATTCACTTAAATAGTTATGTTTCAATTAGGTATATAACTTATTCATTCTTAATTTAAATAACTCGTCGTCAGAAAATCGTTATATTTCAAACAAAGGAATCTTCGTATGTAGCATGTTCCTGAAAAATAATCTCTGCCCAAACGGTACTATTATACAACCTAGTACATAACAGGAATTAATAATTAAAATAACCGCACCGCGTGTCGTCTCCGGTATTGAACGCGGTGAGATGAGGTTATGCCCATAAAATTTGCATAATTCTTCAGCTTGAATAAACTGTGTCAGGTAACATCTGTCTCTTCTAAGTGCTCTCGAACTTGAAAATAACCTTGAGCTTGCGACTTTAGGCATTTCTTTACTCCTAGTACCTACGCGCAAAAAATTAAGTCCTCGCCTTAGAATTGCGAGTCCGATTTTATTAATTTGATACATATAGCGACATTATTATATTTTGGCATGATTCTTGGATGCTCCATACAATTCAACACTCATACAACCTTGCTATTGTTACCACGACACGCATCCGTACTTATTTTGTATGCGCGCTGTGCACAATGGCGCGAGAGTCGAGACCACACGATGCGTTGCCGCCGGCCGGATAGGCGATAGCGATCGATTGTACGGGCCGGCCACCTCCAGTCGGTCATGCGGCCCTGGTGATCTGTTACCGATATATCGATGTAATCGATTGATTTTCCTTTTCGGATCAAATCTTCATGGTAAAAAAATTACTAAATCTATTATTTAACTTTATTGAGAGTACTTATAAACGTAAGATGTGTATACGTGATGGGTGGATTGTACGCAATATTTTGAATAACAGACATGAAACAAATAGCCCGTATCCTGTCAGGTCTTTGACGGTATTGATACAATTTCGTAGAATTCAGGTAGATAATAAATAATAATAGTAGCCAGTTTAACATTGATCGATTATTGTTGTATGTAACACACAAACGAGAAAACTTTCTACCGAATCAAACTACGTGTAGATAGATAGTGGAATTTTTAAGCATCAGTTTGAAAAGTCGTTGATTTAGAGCGATAAAGTTATTAATCCTTACCCTGCCTCGAAAAACTCCACCATTTGCATAAAGAATGACTGTCAGCTAGAAATAATAGAACTGGCCGGTGTTTAAAAACAAAATTTAAACATGGAAACGTAGAGCCGGCCACATTAATAAAACAAAAGCCGAGCGGGTATAATTCATCAGGCAATCGGCTGCACGGCGACACACGATTAAAATAAATGTCTACCATTTTGCCTGCACCCAATTACTCGCTTGTTAGTGCCGGTAAAATTCTTGTAATTTATACCGTTTCTAATCCTTCTCCTAATAAAGATAAACGTTAACTCATATTTATAAAACGCTCAACGAAAAATTTAGGCCGGTCGCCAATTATGTTTCAGCATAAAAAAATCGCGCTCCATTTTTAAATCTTTAAAAGTAGTTTCACACTTTGAAATCATTATGAATTATTATTCCTTAATTTCCCGAGTTTCAAAGTACATCAAAACAGTATGCGCTTACAGGCATTCCCAATTAACTCCATATTAAGTAGCTTTCGGGAATAATGCAAGGTGAACATTGCACAGATCACATTCTAAAATAGCCCTTATAGGTATAACTCTGGTAATTAAAAATAAATAAACAAAAACGAGGAGGGTAACACGACTAAATAAAAAAGGTTGGCATGTCCGATAACGGATGCAGTCGTCGGCGCGGCAATTAAATTTTTCCGCATCATCACACAGCACAAGGGTTAGGCACATGCTTCGAATCGCTTACACATACGAATAAAAAATGTTGAGGGAATAATTACCTGCCGCTTCTAAATAGCTCAGACTACAAACATACATCTAAATAACATCTCGCGGTGTCCCTTACAGGGAGAAAGAGAAGGTAGAGCGCCTAATCTCTTACTAAACTTGATCTCTTTCGCTTCACTTACATTGACCAGTTCATACATGATCGGTGGAATAGTTTATAGCCTTTTCTCTAGTGCATATTCGAACGAGAGATCTTGAAGACACACCTTTACTTAAGTACCGTATGGGCTGCGCGTGGTAACCGCTTACCATCAGGCGGACCACTTGTTTGCCACCTTAGTGGTAAAATGTCTATTCTCCGTTTGATCGTTGCGAATAATTCCACTAATAATACAAATATTAAGGTTTGTGAGGACTTTTGTTCCGCTTCCGAAAAAATACTGAACGGAATTTGATGAAACTTAGCACTGAGATAGATTATTATGAGCTATAAGCTTAAAACCTACCATACATATGTACTTATGATCACGCCGAGTTCCCCACGGGGTAGGCAGAGAGTAGAGCGCTGGTTATCATTAGACTCAAATCTACCATAAAGTTTTACGCAGGCGAAACCGCGGGGCATAACAACTACTGTATGTATGTATGTATATGTTTTTGGGACAGCCTATATGTAAGACGAGACCCATATAATATTTTAGGGTGTCCACACACGACCTCCAAAATGGGACTCGGCACTTTTCTAACCCGTTCCCGGTCAACCGTTTTGTATTGTGTAAAGATCCTAAATAAAGATCTCATAGTGGCACGCTTTAATAAAAAGTCGAGTTTCGCTGGTCATTTGTATGTAAAATTCGTATCGGAAAGTCGGGAACGGCGGTGTATTTTTTTTGCTGAGTTTTCCGAAAAAAGTTATATTTTTATTTCTTTTCCTATTTAGGTTTTCTTCCTTCTGCGATCAGTGTTCCCACTATGAGCAGCGAATATTGAGAGTAATTGGCGTAGAAAGTAACACCGTTTATTTTGATTGATAATAATCGAATTAATTCTCTGCCGTGGTGGCCGAGTGGTTCGAGCAGTTGCCTGCGACGCAAAGGTCGCAAGTTCGAATCCCGACTGTACCAATGAGTTTTTCTAAACTTAAGTACAGTGATTAGTCACACCACGAGCTTTACGGTGAAGGAAAACATCGTGAGGAAACCTGCATACGTCTGAGAAGAAATTCAAAAGGCGTATGTATAGTCGTGCTTGAGTAACGGCGATGGACTCGCCATCTGTCACGTTGGCACCTAATATACCTCTGGCGGAAAGTGGGTGTGTGGGTATTACCTATACACCTCTGCCTACCCCTTCAGGGACCCTTGTGGGAAGGCGTGAGGATATATTATTTATTATATTATTATATATTATATTATTATAATTCTCTGGAATCGTATTGGTATGAGTGTTACCATTTTTTTGTGTAAATAATATTTTATTAGAAACTGTCGAAATAAAAAAAAAATTATACATAAATGTAATATTATGCCGTATTTGCCAAATACTTATATACTATCCACGCTGAAAAAACACTGTAGATACTGAATTTCTAACCACCCTTGTATTGTATGTACATACCCAGGATGTAGACTCCTATAACATTCCTCTGATACTTTATTACAAAGACTACTAGGTGAAAAAGTAAAATTTCCTGAAACACGATCGCAGTGCCACCTATCGGGTCCAATTGTGTTGTAAGCTGCACACGGTGTGCAAATTTGATTGAAATCGGTTGAGTAGTTCAGGTTGATTGCCATAAAAAAGGTTATAGTGAGTCAATCTTAAAAGATAGACATATGCTGTCGCGGACTTTTTTTTAGAACTTTTAAAGAGGAACAATTCCCTCTTACATGATATTTGTGTAACTTAAACCGTTTACGCAGCGCACGCAACGAAAGCTCTCAAATGGGAATATTTTTTCCCGTTCTGGCAACATTATTCATTTATGCTTCGCTCCTATTGGTCGTAGCGTGATGTTATATAGCCTAAAGCCTTCCTAGAGAAATGGACTATCCAATGCAAAAGGAATTTTTCAATTCCAACCAGTAGTTCCTGAGATTAGCGCGTTCAAACACACAAACAAACTCTTCAGCTTTATAATATTAGTATAGATTAGTATAGATTTATTTTCGGAACACAAATTTCATTCAATTTCGTTCAGCCGTTCTGGCGTGACAAACTGCATAAGTAGGACTAGACAGAAGATCAAAAAACCGTGGTGGCCGAGTGGTTCGAATCCCGGCTGTACCAATGAGTTTTTCTGAACTTAAGTATAGTGATTAGATTTACGATGAAGGAAAACATCGAGAGGAAACTTGCATATTACAATCGTGACGTTTTGTAGCTTACTTAGGTACCATCACCTGCAAAATTAATTAAACGTTTTAATACATCTCTCACACTCATATTCTTTCCTTACTTTTTGCTATTCTTTTTTCTCCTTCTTCCCCTTCTGTTCCTTTATGAGTCTCATTCCCGACTGTTGAGATCATCGGAAAACTTAAATCTGAGGACACCGATCCACACGACACGCTATATGGACCAATTCTTCGCCTGTGGAACGCGCTGCCTTTGACCATAAGAAAATCAAAGACACCTCATTCCTTTAAACTACTTGTGAAGGAACATTACCTAAATTCTCCGCAATCATTATAATTATTTATATTTGTATCGATATGTAATTTTTATAAAATTTCTCTTAATAAGATACCGTACACCTCCAACTACCAAATTAATAATCTAGATATTAATGTATTCCATCCAATGGTTGTCTGGAAGAGATCGCAGAGTGCGATAAGACCGCCAATTGTACTTTTCGCCTATGATGAACTATCTAAATTAAATATAGTGTACAATAAAGCATATATGTATAAATAAAAAATAAATAAATACATCGCAACGTCTAGACTCCTCGAAACGGATCGAAATACATAAGTGATAATATGCAGATAACTAGCATAGTTTGTCTGTGGAACAGAGCCGTCGTAAGCCTACCAAATATTCTACAAAATGGCTGAGAAGTAAGGCGATTAACGGATTGAATGGTGCTTGGTTGCACCACTGGCATTCTGCCTAGCACTTCTACTTAGTACCTTTAAGTACGACTATTTCTTTTTTCAAAATACTATTTTTTTTTACTATTTATGTTTTGAATGGTTGTCGCTCCCGTAGGCTTGAACCTCTACTCGTGGCCCCTGGGCGTTGCTATAAGACCAGCGGTTCTCTTTCCCAGTATACATACAATTTTATGCATTTACTCGCTAGTTAAAAAATCTTGAATCTTGATATTTTGCTTTTACTTATTAAATTAATCAACGACAACTGAAAAATAAAATAGGTATATATAATTATATTACTTGTTATTTTTTTTATAGCTACAAGTGTCCAGTTCAATTATAGAAATCTTCTAAAGTAGTTTTGCGATCTCGTATTTAACATTTTACTTGCAAGCGAATTTCATTTTAACTTTTACCCGTGATCGCCCCAGATTAATCAATCGAGTTGTCCTACTCCATAAAAAATAACCGCACATATCCGCACCCAACTCAACTGCACCTTACGGAGCGGTCAGCCGGCCGACAACCGACTTTATAATCCGAAGCGGGCCATTGTAAAAATGATGCTATAAATCGGCCCGTGCCACGACGGTGGACGGGCCTTCGTCGCCGCCTCGTCGTAAATTACCGACGCACGGATGCGACACCACAAAGGCGCGGCGAAAAATATAGATAAGCCACGTGTAGTGGTTGGTGTGTCGATATCCGCACCGCAGATAAGTGGGCGTAGGTAGGGAGTGGGCTGAGGGTATGGTAGCTGTGTTTAATTGTGTTCTGGATTGTTTTGTATTGTCGGCTGTACGATGAAGGACCGTTGTGTAATTATCTGGTATATAACAGGTGTTGGAGGTCGTAAGAGAAATACCGGTTCGTTGTTTACATCCCGCTAGAACAAATAGTAATTATGAGGTCTCATCGTACTGGCAATATAGCATGTCTTTATTTTTATAAAACAAGCATACATCACATATTTCATAATGTTTTACAAATTAACAAGCGGGAAGTAAAGCTACAAATTTTTAAGTTGCAGTTTGGTGGATTTCCATATTTTTTCAAGTAAATCATTACTTAAGGCGCATCCTGTCATGAAAGTTCCGTATATTCCATTAACAGACTTTATATCAAACAAACGGCCATCGTATTTTCAACGCGCCAACGCACAGATCGCGCGACAAAAAGGGCCGTCGGTTCGCATTGCGGGCGTTCAGCTGGCGGGCGAGTACCCGGCTCGCAGCGGCGCGAGGAGATAAGTAATTCTGTGCCGAGTAGGGGGGTAGGGGGGTAATGCCCGCGCGGCGGCGGGTAATTGGTTCGCGCCGCCCGAGGCGAGCCCGAGTATCGCGCTTTAGCGACGGGCGCCCTCCGGTGTCGGGCTTGAACAGAGAAAGATTAGAGTCGCATGCGACATTTACGATACAATTTCGTATATTTTATTTGAATTGTAAACTATATCAATGCTCTTATAAATGTGCATGTATGCGTAGGCAGTTGCTTAATTACACTAGTGAGATATTTAGGTATAAACATGGCAACGAGTAGCGACTACTCGTATTTACGTTATTAGTCATTTTGCCTTTTAATCGACTTTTAGTATTGCCTATTTGCAAGTGTTCATTAAAACCATTAAATTATGTATATTAGAAATAATATACTTTTCAGAAACTCTGGTACTTGGGGTCCTGAGACTCTTATCCTTTAGGTCTCGCGTTATCTAATCGAGACCTCTCGTGACAGGCGGACTGGAACATATCTCGCTCAGAGAATCAGCATAGCTATCCAGCTTGGCAATACTGCTAGTCTTCTGGGCACGTTGCTTCGGGATACCGATATGTGTCAAATACTTTGCTGTTTAGAAATGATGCTGCTGTAAATTATCTCAAATTTGTTTGTAAACAAAAAAAAGAACAACGAACATCGTCTCCATTGCAGTCTGTGTAGCTGTTTGTCATGCTACCGCGAGTTATAGCTATGTCATGCGGCCACCGGCGCGCCACTTTATACATCCGACGGCGCTACCAAGCACACCTACATCTATATACATTATATAGCTATGTACACAGTACCTACCGGCTGTATTGAGTGGCGTTGCGACGTTGTTAGCCAGTCTAGTGAAAAGTTGGCGTGTGTTGGTTTATATCGATGGAAAATATCTATTGTTTTGCAATAAATTTTGTCTGTAGGAGTTCTGTAGGGTTCAGGATGACGCCTAGATATTAACATTTTCCGTCAAATGTCAGTTAGACTCAGCCTATATGGGCAGCCGTATGTACCAAAACCGCATCAATGAAACAATATGTTATTAATCTCAGCAAGTAGCAATTAAAAATAATATATATTATTTATAATATATATTAATTTATTTTTATTATTATAGAAAAGTTATTATATTATACAATATACATTAAGGAATCTAACACGAGGTATTGTAGTTTTAGTTAGTAGAGTTAAACTGTAGTTTTCATCACCATTATCTCGGTACCTATCAAAGAAAAGGCAGATAATGCAATGCCTTTGATGACAGATGTAGATAATATTTCTTTTAGATTGATTACTTGCATATATGACCGCTTAATTAATTATCTTGCAACTTGTAACTGGGAATCGCAATACTTTCTCAATATGTATTTAATGAAGTATCGACTTGACATCAATAGCTGCGGATAAATGCGGTTATTTATGTTTGAACTTCCTATTGACAAATTACGACACAATTAATTCGGCATCCATATTGCCGTGTCCAATCATTGGATCCTTACGGAACTACCACGCAGCTACCAGGCATGCATAACCGCCAGCCGTTCTATGATAGTGTAGAAGAAACCTTAGGCATGAACAATTAACAGCGCGCCTGTTCTGTCCTCGTTATTTTTCTTTTTTTTTGCTCATTACTCGCGCGGGCGGCGGCGGGTGTGTTCGAGTGAGCGGGCCGCTCGCGACGCAACGGGCCGCATAAAATACGACGCCTGGTATCGTCGACTACAGAACACGATGTGTCACGGATACGACTAGGGGTGCGACTTGAATGATCGTGATATCGATTTTTTTTCCTTTTCCCTTGCACTTGTTTAGTTATTGCAACTATTTGCGCATTATTGAAAGTTTTTCCGTTAGATTAAAAAAAGAGTAATTGAATGTTTAGCTAGCAAATCTAGTAACATATTTTTTTTATTAATCCACAGATAATTAAGTACTTTTCATGTTTGGTGTTTTTATCAAAGTCTTACAAAGAACCAATATTTAAAATAAGTTAATAACATCACCTCGACATATGTATGCTTATATGTCAGAGAAGTAGAAAGAAGCGTCAGTTCTCTTCAGATCTACAACCCTCTTTTGGTAGCCTTTTTTTTGACATTACAACTGACAACATTTTAGTACATTTTTTTTACGATTTTTTTTTATTATCTAGAATCTAAAGTTCTGAATTTTCAAGAATTTCCTCATAATCATGGACTTTGTTTTATCAGCATGATAATAGATGACGTTCAAACAACCAGAAGCTTAAAACGTATTTTTTTTACTTGAGAATACATTAGGCGTGCAATTTTTATAGTTTTTAAATCAATATTACATAAATAATGGGTAAATTATTTATGTAATATTGATATAAAAATTTTGTTATAAGCACCAAGGCCCCATGCACGTGTTACCCTCGCATGCAATCAGTCCGGGCGAGTCGTGGCGACGCCACTCAACGCGCCTCGTAAACGTTATCGGCTCCATCGTAAAAATGCTACGTTAAAACGCTACGTAAAATGGCGAACGTGCCGCCCGCCGACTGCACGCTCGCGACTCTCGTGCTGTATGTTCTAAATTTGAATGTTTTATTTGTTGTCAGAGTGGTTCTAATTTTAAAATTGGAGCGTTAGATTATTAATTTGATCTTGCGGAATATCCGTATGGTGGCGGATAGTTATTTTGCGACACTATTTCTGCAATAATTGATAGTAAAGTTATTACTTGGGCTTATGTAGTCAGGTGTGTTTGTTGCGTATGTATGGAGCGGAATATAAGATGTTATTCAGAACACTGATTTATTGATAATAGAGCGCATTTGCACCAAAGTCCGCCAAAACAAATCGCTGACAGCTGTCATTGTAAGTGACCGCGCCAAACCGAAACTCACTGACAGCTGTCAGGCAAGACTATACACATCAGTGTTGTAAAGTAATGCAAAACTAACGCGCCAGTTTTGACATCGATTCCGTACATCATTCCTGGCCTTAAGAGTGGCTCGGTGAACGTTGACTTCGACCACCTGCATACTTGTCTCTACCCCCCACTGTAAGCTAAGGACAAAACATTCCTTTTCCGGCTTCATTTGTTTATGACGGAATGATTTGCAAACCACACTACATTGAATAGACTGCTAGTTCGAACCTCGACTGTACCGATGAGTTTTTCTGAAATTAGTCACACCGCGAGCGTTACGTCGAAGGAAAGCATCGAGAGGAAACTTGCATACGTCTGAGAAGAAATTCAAAGACGTATGCATATGCTTGAGAAACAGCGATGGACTCGTCATCTGTCACATTGGCACCTAAAACCCATATTATGGCTGGTGAACTACGGGAAAAAAAAAATATATATATATATATATATATATATTTATACTTGTATATTCCGTGATTTCGACCGACTTAGAAACCATTGAATATGATTTTGTACACTATTTCACGTACATATTATTAATAATTATATTCTAGCGCTAATGTAAATAGGCTAGTTTATGGCCAGGTTATGTGATGTCGTCACTGAGACATGTAATGGAGAATTTGAAAACTTTGTCTATGGAAGAGGGTTGACACAATTACGTTGAATCTGCTCTAGTACAGGGGGTAGGGCTGTCAACACTTTTACTATCAACCATGAAGTCGTAACGACTCACTTTAATATCTCTTGTAAAACGCCAAAGCTAACATTATTTGCTAGCAGCCCTTGCGGGATATTTTTAATGGTGCCTCCTAATTATTACGTAACGGTCTTTTCTCAATTAGAAAGTGTAAAATGTAAGAGACAAATGTATTAAAGTGAATTTAGGATGAAATTTTAACAAACGCCGTTTAAGCGGAATTGTGACGTAATTTTAGCGTAGTGCCTTCCTCCATGGCAGATGGCAGTTAGCATATTTATTTCTGTTATTTGATTGGTCATAATTCAGACAAATTAATAATTATTGAATTCGAAAATGCAACAACGTAACGGCGATCGAACAATTAAGAAGAATAACGGAAATAGGTTCGCAAGTCTAGAATGGAATATGTACTCTATTTTGATACTGGTCCAATTAGTGAGGGGCTCCGCGTGGCTCTTAACAACGTTCCTTATTCAAATATGCTAATCTAATATACGTTGCTCCATTTGAATTAAGAATAACAAAGTAAGTGACACCACTTATTATAATTAAAACTATTTATTTATATATAAATTTATAATTAAATATAATGCTTAGTGCATTAAAATAAAATATTGTTTTTTACCACACATTTGCTAACCACAAGCGAGTGACACCCCTGGCATTGCACGCGTTCACAGGCGGTGGTGACCGCTTTACCAAGGTTTTCTTACACGGACCGCATGTACCGTATAATAGATGCTCGAGGAGCGTTTTAGCTTTGGCTTAATGTATACACTGTGGTGTAAGTACTGCCCGTTTATGCGACATAATTTTATAATCCATGGAACCCTATCTGGTTGAAACTGGATCGGAAAAATACTAGCAAGGATACCCGTCACTGACCGAGACCGCAGAATGACCCGTGTCTAACGAGACAAGGAGAGACAGAGAGGGGGATAGGGCCCAGAGGTTGGTGTCTGTTCGAAACACGTGACGCTCGCAGGCAAATTCGCGCCCCTATTAGCCGCCGTATTGAATGTCCCGGCCGAAGTTGGGTGAGGGGTATTTTGGCGGAGGTAAAGTTGCTGGATATAATAGCTGGCTAGCTATGTCCCGCAGTCTCGCCTGTGAAATTTGATTTGTTTAGAGGCTTTATTTCTGGAATATGACAACAAAATCAATAAAGCCAGTAGAACCATACATACATATCATCACGCCAAGTCCCTAACGGGGTAGGCAGAGAGTATAGAGCGCCAGTTCTCTCTAGACTTACTTCTTTCGCTTCGTCCACATTCATCAGTAGAACCAGGGGTCACAATTGTTGCGTAACGTCCCCAAAATCTCCCCCGTTATTGCAACAATTGTATTGATGCTCCTATTGGTCGTAGCGTGACCTATAAGCCTGCCTGGATAAATAGGCTATCTAAAATTAAAATATTTTTGAAGTGAAAACTTCTTAAGGCTTCTTTAGACTTCTTTCTTAGCGTTGAGCACTTTTTGAGTTAACAAAAATCATGGAATTCGCGTCAACGCCACCGAACGCTTTCCATTAGCTATTTATGTACTTTTTGGGTGATCAAAAAGCGAAAAACTCGCACGCTTCCCGTTAGCAAAACCAAAATAATTTATCCCACATAGGCCTAGATGGGCAACAAAACGTCGAAAAAGGTGCACGGTTCGCACCACACACAAGATTAATTTGCCAAATCTCTGCTGAGTGTGTACCAACTACCAGGAGGACATAGGTGACAGTAGTGTTAGATACCATACTCTAAATAAATACCGAATGCATTTTTTCTCATAGTCCAGCCATCCGTACTATGCATACAAAAGTCTTAGTTGTCTGTCTGAAGAAGGCAAGTTTAGGTGGTGATATAAGGGATGAGAACCAATAATTTCTCATGTAATGGAAATAAAAATACACCCTAAATCCTAGTAACATTATAAAGTGAAAGTTTATGCCCATATTTGTTCTTGCACGCAGATTCTACAGAACAGTATTGACTGAAATTTGCCACAGAGATTTATTCATTTATTTATTTACAAATAGCACGACAACGTGGTCATTTACGCTAATGTGGAGGTATAAGTTAAAAAAAAATACATATGAGTAATAATAAAATAAGGTTAATATAAATGTATTACCGAGAAGAAGATGGCCTTCTTTCTGCGTATAGATAGATTAGCACAAGATGTGATTTATATTTGGAACTATAAATTAGTACTAGCAATTGACTAGCAAGCAACATCTAGTCTGCTATGACTCTTCCAGTATGATGTAAGTGGGCAATAGCACCCTCTCCCAAGTGCCCCGTCCACCCAGTCCCGCGTCGCTATCAAGTTTCACGGGCCAGTTTAATTCCATTCCCAATCCTGTCCTTTTCTTCGCACAGCTAAATAAGGGACGCTCTAATGGGGTCCCTGACGCGGGAGACGACTCACTTACCAATTTATAATCCGCCGATGCCATTTTCTTACTGCCATTTGATAAAGAATACGTGAGTCGTGACCCAGGCTCAAGTCATTGGCGAAGTCAAGATTGAAACCCCAAACCCCTGTCTGTATTAGTTTTTTCTGAACAAAAGTGTTTTATCACGCCTCGAACGTAAGCATCGTACAAAAACATTTATAAATTTACAAAGAAAATTATTCAGAAACGTAGTTTGTCAGAATCACTTTTCCCGTTGGCACCTAAATAATGCCTTGGGTTTCCCCAAAGAGTTTATTTAAAATAGCAAGTATAGTAATAAACTAAGAAATGACGAAAAAAATATTTATACATGCTTTTTGTTCATATTTTACTATACTTAAAATTGTTTAATATATATATCGACTTTTCTTTTCTTTTTTCAAAAATGGTGGCTTATTGTAACGGAATACCTGATGGTGGTACGGAGTACTGAGATTTATAGCTTGAGCTTTGTTCGTCTTATGTTGCCCTGGTACCAGATTCATAACTTTTATAGTCTAACGCAACGAAACAGTAGGCAAATGTTATCGTTTCATCCCAAAGAATTACGATTTACATAAAAATAATAAACAGTCGTCCCGCCACTAAAAGGGCATATTCCTCCCCGGATAAGCTGGGATCCCGCGATCCCGGGGTGGAATCCCGGAGGCGGGATCGGTTATCAAGTTATCAATTTGGCCCGCCATATGTCCCCGAGGTCGTGACGGGCGATCTTTTGGCATCATGTGCGGGTTTTACTTCGTTGTGTTTCGGTTATTTCGTCAAGTTATCTAATACTTAGGTTTGGGATCTATTTTGCTTGCGAGAATTTGGACAAAAAATATTTAGTCAAAAGAGGTCGTAAAACTAAAGTTCCTTCGTTCCATAAAATACCTTCTATCGTTTCTGCTAACCTAGTAATTATTACCTCTAAGTCATATCAGGGGAGAAGTGTGTATAATATGCCTATCCATTCGGTGACCATTGTAGGATATTCTGAAGTTGGCGGTTCACACTCATTTCTGGGGGTATTATGTGTGTCCTTTTCCGTATCCCCTGGTAACAAAATGTCACGGTGATCGGCTATCTTGAAAGCGAAACAAAAGCTTGCAAATTTTAATAATTATTACGACGTAATTAATGTTCGGCCAGAATTCCTAGCACAGAACTACCCTACCACAAACTACTAAAAACTACCTACTACCGCACCTATAGCTATATGCATATAATGATAATTATTTTCCCAAGCCTAAAACTCAACCTCAAAAACCCGACTGCCGCCCCCGGTCGGAGCGTGTCGTCGGCGTCGCGCCTAATCTACGTTTAATTTTGATTAATGGCTGAGGTCGCGACTGCATGGGCCCTGTCGCGCGGTCCTAATACCTAATTAGGTAGGGCTCATTCGACTTTTTTTGCGAATGTTAACTGAAAAATATGTGTTTTTATCTAAAGAAATGTAAACAATGTATTCTGTTTTCTGTGATGCCATAACAGGCAATTATTTTTCTGAACTTTCGGGTCAAAAAACTGCATACATTTCAGAAGAAATTTTGTTGAAGAATCGGCTATGGCCTCACCGTCTGTCATGTTAGCACCTGAATCTACGGCGAAAAGAGATTGAAGTGACACCTCTGCCTACATCTTCGGGGACCATTGAGGGAAAGGACGGCTCTTGCATAAGTGTTAATGATGTGTATACGGTCTTGCCTGACGGCTGTCAGTGATTTTCGGCTTGGCGCGGTTACTTACAATGACAGCTGTCAGCAATTTGTTTTGGCGGGCTTTTATGTATATGCGCGTCATTATCAATAAACCAGTGTTCTGAATAACATCTTTTATTCCGCTCCTTACATACGTAACATTGGCGACGAGGATTGGAGATCCATATAAATACAAAAATGGCATTATTTGGAAATGTATCCACCTTTGACCACAAAACAGGCGATTGGTCGATATATAAAGGACGATTAATACAGTTTCTAAAAATCAACAAAGTGGACGACGAGAGCAAAAGTGGAATCCTTCTTACATATCTCACGGACCGCTTGGTACGAAACTTAGCGTATCCTAAGGAGTTGGAGTCGTTAAGTTTCTCGGACCTGGTTGATTTATTTGATAATCATTTCAAGCCCAAGCAGTGCACATTTGTGGAAAAGGCGAAATTTTTTTGTGCTACGAGAAGTCCAGGCGGATCGTTGGGAGACTGGGCGGCGCGATTAAGAGGTCTAGCAAGTTATTGTGACTTCGGCACCGCTCTGGAAACGAACCTAAGGGATCGTTTCGTCCTCGGCCTAGGCACTGGTCCGGAGCGCGATAAGTTGTTCGAACAGAGTCCGTCGTCACTAACGTTGGCGCGGGCTGTGGAACTGGCTGAGCAGGCTGCTTGTGCTAAGGAGGCGAAGATCATGATGCGTAACGACGAAATCTTCATCAAAGATGAGCCCGTGTACAGGGCTAACTTCCAGGGTAAGCCAGGCGGTGGGGGAGACTATCGCCGGTTCAACGGAGGTGACTCTATTCGTTGTTCAGTATGTGGCATGAAAAATCATTCAAGTGAGAAGTGTCGCTATAAAGGCTATAAGTGTGGAAAGTGTGGTGAGAAGGGTCATTTAAAGAAAGTGTGTGACAAAGCCAGCAAGGGGTGTATTTATCATGTAAATACGGAAAAGAAAAACAAACCTGACCTAGACAAGGACATAACATGTGAGGAATGCCAAAATTTTAATATAAGGTATGTAACAACAGATAAGCCTATATTAATTGACATATTATTAGGTACTCAAAAATTAAAAATGGAATTGGATTCAGGCTCAGGCAGTAGTGTAATTTCAAACAGTTTATATAAAGATAAATTCTCTAATTATAAATTACAAATTAGTTGTATTAAAATGTGTTTGTATAATGGTCATAAAATCTCTCCCTTAGGCTATTTTTGTGTTGAAGCCGTATATAATAACAAAAAAATATATATAAAGGTATTTGTAGTTAATGGTGGAGGTCCGCCCTTACTAGGTAGGGACTTTATGTCTGCCTTTAATTTAATTGTAACTACTGATATTAATTCACTGAGCAGCAACATAGAATTAAACGAGTTGTTGGAAAAGTTCTCAGACCTGTGGAAGGATGAGTTAGGTACCTTTAATAAATTTCAAGTTAGCTTGCGGTTGAAAGAAAATTCTATTCCAAAATTTTTTAAGCCACGTTTAGTACCCTTTGCCCTGAGAGATAGAGTTGAACACGAGCTAAACCGATTGGTAGGGCTAGGTATTCTGGTGCCTATTGATTACTCACAATATGCTACGCCTATTGTACCAATATTAAAGAGTAACGGACAAGTAAAAATTGCAGGCGATTTTTCAGTTACATTAAATAGGGACCTCATAGTCGAAAAATATCCTTTACCTCGAATTGAGGAAGTATTTGCCAAGATTGGTGGAGGTGAGAAATACAGTAAAATAGATCTGAAAAATGCATATAATCAATTTTTATTAGATGAATCATCTCAGGAACTTACAGCCATAAACACACATAAAGGTTTATATAAGTTTACAAGATTATTTTATGGTCTAGCTAATGGACCTGCAATATTTCAAAAATCTATGGAAACACTACTTGCTGACATAGATGGCGTTAGTATATGGCTTGATGATATATGTATTACAGGGCCGGATAGGAATAGCCATATCGAAAGATTAGGTGAAGTTTTAAGAAGACTAAGTGAGGCCGGGTTGCGACTAGAAAGGAATAAATGTATATTTTTCGAAGACAGTGTCAAGTATTTAGGCTATGTTATAAGTAAGGCGGGCATACAGACTTGTCCTGATAAAGTCAAAGCAATAATGAATGCCCCGGAACCTACTAACGTAACTGAGGTGAAGAGATTTTTAGGTGTTGTCAATTATTATAGGAATTTTGTACCGAACGCGTCAACTATACTGAGTCCTCTACATGAACTATTGTGTAAGGAGGCTACTTGGCAGTGGGGAGATAGTCAGCGGCAGAGTATAGCGTGTGTGCGCCGCGAGTTGGCATCGGAGCGCGTACTCGCACATTTCGACCCCGCAGCGCAGCTGGTGTTATCGGTAGACGCGGGGCCTCGCGGCCTAGGGGCCGTGTTGTCACAGCGCGACGGTACCGGTGCCGAAAGGCCATTGGCATATGCGTCTCGATCGCTCACCCCCAGTGAACGCAATTACAGTCAAATACATAAGGAGGCAACAGCTATTATTTTCGGCGTTAAACGTTTTCATCAGTATTTATATGGTCGAGAAAATCCATTTATTTTGAAAACCGACCATAGGCCTTTGGTAACAATTTTTAATAGTAAAACTGGTATACCTGTTACGACTGCGTTAAGATTGCAGAGATACGCTATAATACTGTCCGCTTATAATTATGTAGTACAGTATGTATCAGGTCATGATAACTTGGCGGCCGATTATTTTTCTCGCGCACCCTTAGAAGACGGTACAATAGAAGGGGCAGATAACGAAATAGACACATATTACACACTTCGGTTTCTCGATGCTTCGGCACCGGCGGCTACAGTCAGTGAAATCGTGCGGGCGACCGAATCCGATGTCACATTCAAAACCGTAATTAGGTATTTACAATATGGATGGCCACGGATGATAAAATGTACATCCATACTGCCTTATTTCCAATGCAAATCCGATTTACAATTTGAAAACGGCTGTTTATTTAGGGGACATAAGGTAGTAATTCCCTTGTCGCTAAGGAACAAAATGTTGAGCGAATTGCATGACTCTCATTTAGGCATAATAAAAACAAAAAGTAATGCGCGAAGCAGAATGTGGTGGCCTGGCATCGATGCCGACATCGAGCGCTGGATAGGCTCATGCGAAACATGTGTCTCAGTGCGTGCAGCACCGCCGCGAGATCCGTCTGCTCCTTGGCCTGCCCCGCTCCGCCCTTGGCAGCGCGTGCACATCGACTACATGTCTGTAGGGCAGAGGGTATACTTAGTGCTCATTGATTCTTATACTAAGTGGTTAGAGTGTTTATACATGCAAAACGGAACGTCAACAAATGCTTTAATTTCGAAATTAAAAGTAATTTTTTCTACTTTCGGTTTACCAAATGCACTTGTGTCCGACAATGATGTTAAAATAAACTCGACCGAATTCCAATCTTTCTGTATAGGTAATGGAATTAAATATATGACCTCTCCCATATATCATCCTCCGAGCAACGGCCAGGCCGAGAATTCCGTCAGGACGTGTAAAAAGATGCTAAAATGTATAATTAGAGATAACTTACCGCTACATCAAATACACGAAGAATTGTTAGGATATCTTTTCAATTATAGGAACACCGTGCATTGTACAACTGGGGAAACTCCGGCTAAATTAATGTTTGGCAGGAATTTGCGATCTCGACTGGATTTAATTTTACCTTCCAATGATAATTACGTTACAACACTAACAGAAGGAAAAAGGCGTTTTGAAATAGGTGATACAGTGTGGACCCGTTGGTACAGTGCACGGAAGGAAACTTGGCAACTAGGTAAAATAAAAGAAAAGATAGGTAACAAAATGTATAAGATTATGTTAAATGACGTGGACGTAAGCTGTATCAGACATGTTGATCAGGTATTAAGATACAAGGGTGATGGAATTTCGTCTAGGGACAGAAACGATAACGTTGTTCCTAGTCAGGCTCCGTCCCGACCACCTGTTCATGTGGTAGATATGCCGCAGGCTACATTGCAGGCTTCCGTGTTGCCAGTCGCTGGATGTAATCAACAGGTCGTGGAAAGGCCGGCGGAAATAGAAATGGATGAAATTCGGGCTCCATCAACTCCAACTAGTGTAGGTATATTAGAAAAGGATAGAGGAATCGATTGTGAGGCAAATGAGAGTGGGAGAAGGGTTGCATTGCCGGAGGCGCGAGCCGACAGCTTCGAAAATGACGGTAGAGTTATCAGCACCACTGGTAACGATCAGATAACACAAGAGCCGTCACCCACTCTCACGCGCCCGAAGCGCTTAAAGGGAAGAGTAGATTATAAGAAATATTTTTAAGTTTTGTAAGTGTGCAAATATGTTTATGTTTTGTAAGTGTAAATATTTTAAGTTTTCTTTGTATTAATAGTTTCTTTTTGTCATCAGATTTCAAAATGTAAGTGTGGAGGAATGATGTGTATACGGTCTTGCCTGACGGCTGTCAGTGATTTTCGGCTTGGCGCGGTTACTTACAATGACAGCTGTCAGCAATTTGTTTTGGCGGGCTTTTATGTATATGCGCGTCATTATCAATAAACCAGTGTTCTGAATATGTTATTCAGAACACTTTTATTCCGCTCCTTACATACGTAACAGTTAATCAACTTAGGTACCCTTCGTTATTCTTTGCCTATGTACTTAGTTTTATTGTATCTGCTTTAAAAATGCATTTTTTTTTCAGGTAAAGGCTTGCAACGTTGCTCATTTTATCACATTAATAATGTCATGGAAATTTGTGAGTATAAAACAAATATAGGTTTATTATTAATTATGAAATTTGAAGGCGGATTTGGTTGAAACTTAACTGGATTAGAAGGACCGGTTTAGCTACACGCTTTGCTGTGGGGTGCATGCCTGTTTCATTATGCAAATTGTTTTTAAAATTGCTTGGGAAAAAGATGGATTTTTGCCATCAGTAATATCGAGGGCAAGTACTGGGAGCACATAATTCAGTGGCAGACGAAGCATCTCAGCGACGACGTCGGGCGGGGCCGACGAGGCTTCCGGGCGCGCTTCCTTCCGGAAATAGGGCCCGTTCCGTTCGCCGCCGCCCGCGCTCTAATGGCGCGTGCCTCTATAATGTCATGCCACCCTAGTACCCGTAGCTCGTTAGCCCCGCTCCTCTGATGACGACAATTTTTATATTTTTTTAGAACGAATAAAAAAAGCACCCACGGTCAGTTAAATCAGTTGAATGTTTCTGGCATCGCATAAGGTAAATTAGTCCATTCGAGTGTTTGTCTAAAGTAAAAAAGTTGTTGTTTGATACATACATACATATCATCACGCCAAGTCCCTAACGGGGTAGGCAGAGAGTATAGAGCGCCAGTTCTCTCTAGACTTACATACCTCTTTCGCTTCGTCCACATTCATCAGTCTCTTCATAGTTGTTTGATTACGTATAATTTTTTTTACTGAATAAAAAATGGCCTAGAAAAGGATCTCGTTAGGTTTACAGACCTTAATTCTCTAGGTTTCTTTAATTCCTCAGGGTCTCGCTATTCATCCTTAGCCCAGACTATGGGAAAACGTCGTATACATAATTTTCTACGTGGGTACAAATACAATACAAGTACTCTCTCGACTAGGCACGGCTGCTATACAGTACTGTGTATAAGTGTAGAGCGACACAGATAGTGGGTAGGTAGGTATAGTCGGCCACCGCGCCCCGGGCCGCGCGCGCCTGTCGAGTGGCAGACGGGCTATACGCCGACGCTAGCAATTTTGATACTTGCTATTATTATATTATATTTTCACACGTTAGTGCACTGTTATGAATTTTCTATTATTTATAGCTGGATATTCGTTAATAAGCAAAGTAGAAAAATACAAGTAAAAGTATTTATTTAGTAAGCGTGAATATGTCAACTTTTAGTTTAAACTGTTAATTAACGTTAGTTTCAAAAAGTTTGAAGTTGAGTCATAATAAAATTGTATGAAACATTATGAATACCTCAATTCTGCAGAATTTCCACTGGTTATCAATAATAAATAATTTTAAGGCCGGATAAACATTGCGTGATTTAGGATGTCAACAAACTGTCGCTATAAAAACTCACAAGCCTAACGACCAAGCGTATTCCAGCGCTTGAGAGCCCTTGTCAAAGGATCTCCCTCCCCCACTATGCTCCCTCATTATGTTAGCGCGTGAGGATACGTATTGCAAAATGGTGCTTTTCTGCCGTGCAGCGCGCCTGTCAATTTGCCCCGGTTAGTTTGAGCATGTATTGTCGAAGAAAATGTATGTTTACTTATAATATATACAGGTAATATTAATTAGAGCGCTGTTGATTTCACGAAGTTTATGATTTTGCTTTATGCAAAAAATTGTGTTCTCTCTGTAGGTTTATTTATGTGGATATCATGTACACTTTATCTTCCAGCCAAAATTTGTCAGCGTTCGCCCAGTCGATAATATACCGCTGACAGAATGGCTTTACATTAATATTTTTCATAAACATCGATTAGACAAAGGTATTGAGCATAGAGTTTGAACAGGAATTTACTCCAAAGCTAAAGATAGTGCCGTAGATAGAGACTTCACTACTTGGACCTATGATAACATAATGACGGATAGTAAGTACTAATTGTACACACATAATAACTACAATTGTGCCACCCTGGTGTGATTTTTATTTATAAAAAGCGGAATTACTTTAATGTCGTTTCTGTAACTGTTTGACAGCAGCTAATGCGAGTCGAGGGAATAGGATGGATACGGTTTTTTAAATAGCACTGTACATGTACATTATTCATAACTGCATACTTGTGATGATAAAACATAAAAACTTAATTTGCAAAATTATTCGAACATCTTTGCCATAACACCATTTGCAGTCCGTTTCTATTAGTTATGTCAGTTGTAGAAATAATGGTTGGATATATGAGAATCAATCCGAATCTCAATCCATCCAGTTCATTGGAAGCGTTTTCCTAATATTAAGCACGAATGTCCACGTGGCCGGTGCTATAGCTATCTATGTAGGTAGTATAAAGACGTGACGATCTCCTTAAACGCTACACAATGTTAAAAGGTAACTATAATTATATGGGAGCCAGAATCAGCAAACAATATATTATGTTAAAGCGAGACGTCGGGTCTGTATATCATGGCAATAAACACGAGCGGCTGCTAACGCCGCTCCGCAGCCATATAGCGAGAAAATTACTGACCGCGCTGCTTCAAAGCGAAGCGATGAGCATAAAGCGATATTTATCTGTCTCTTGGCCTCGCCGGCACCGGCACCTATCAAGTCGAGTGTTGCATACCCAACAATGCACACATCTTCGCCGTTATTGCACCGAAATACAGTACATTTTACTTGGACAGAAATGTAGAGGAGAGTTTGTATAACTATAGCACCGTAGATAGATTTGCTCGCGTGCAGTGACGCAACGTGAACCGGCTTGACATCTGTGTAAAATGACTCTTCGGTATATTTATTTATGCGTGTGTCGACGAGGGAACTATTTTTGCCAGGTCATTATTTAATCACACCCCGGACACCGTGGTTCAGAAAGTAAAAATAACGAGTTGTCTCTGTCTGAGCCAATCATTAATTATTATGATGTGTCCGGTCTGATGAACGAAAAACTGATTGGTGGTCTTATTTCCGTAAGCAAAAAAACAGCAATAAATAATTAATCAGTTGATTTACCAGGCAGCATTAAGGTTGGTGTTTATAAAATAAATCCTCAAGCAATATTGGTGGTCTCGTATTGAATACCACGATTTCGTATACACAAATCCAAAGGCATTTAATTTGAGTATGTCTCGGCAGGTTACCAAAGACAAGTCGTATTTTACCGGCTTGGCGGTCGGACATTTCCACGTCTCGTATCTTATCTGGGGCTCGCAAAGAGCCGTGTCGTCCTCGTCTCATGACGCTGTCGCCGTCAGATGTGGAGAATATTGCTCCAGTTTTTATTATAGCCAAGGGATTTAGCTCCGGCTTTTTGGGTTTCAAGGAAATGGCCGGTAATAGCCTCCACATTCCAAAATACAAATTAATAAATCTATTTTGTTGTTTCTGAAATTAGTGAACTGATTTCAACGTGAAATATCAACCCAAGCTGGCATTTTCCGATAATAAATCTAAACCAAAATACCAGAAGTGTAAACAAAAACAAACAGTCGCGTTCGGATTGGCGCCAAAAGCACCCTCGATGTTTATTTAATGACATCTATTTTATCTGTCATATACATTATATTTGCCATGACGGAACGCTTTTGCGAATATGAAGGGTTTATATTCCAATCGCTTGTAGAATTAACCTTTCAGAATCATGCTAACATTTGGCGTGAATTGAAGATTTTCAAACAAATACGTTTGATATTGCTCTAAAAGATTCTTAACGTATCAATGTTAGTGGGCAGTCACGCCGCACATACATAAAAAAATAATTATATACCACTCAACTGATAAACATTTATTTATGAGGCCCGATAGTAAGTTTTTATTAGACGCTTGCAGCACCAAGCATAATATTGGCACTTATAGCCGGCTCTGCAATTTTTTTTTAACACTCATTTAAAGTAAGTCTATCGTGTACGCCTTAGGGAAATCCTCGACAGACAGTTCTAAATAGCATTTATATATTAATGAAATATCTGTATCTTTTATAGTTTCTTCCGAGAAAACAAGCTAATCGGTATCTCCATTAGCTTAGTGTAACTATCGTTCCATTCCCATCTCACGATAGGTTGAGTGCTGCCGCTTATGAAGTCATCTGAATATGAATACATATAGTGTTGTAAATTAAGATACTATAAATTATAGATAAGAATAATCGCACTTAGTATAAAAGAAGAATGGGGTATTAAAATAATGCATTTAGTTTCACTATAGTGTGACAGTTTAAAAACACACACGTATTCTAGTACAATGATAATTAACCCAAAAGCCAATTATACTAAGTTCATTATAGCGTAACTAGCGAGACTGGCTACGTGTGACAAATACCTTAGCCGAGCGAGTACCAAGTGCGAGCCAAAGATGGCTTTATTCATGCAAAAAATAAAATAGATTGGATATCAGTAAAACGGTGGACAGTTTTAGGGTAAACGTTAAAGGTAACTTATTGTTTATATCACACTAAGTATATTTACATACATACATATAACCACGCCGACGTTAGGCAGAGAGGGTGAACGCCAGTTCTGTCAAGATTTACATTCTTAAACATATGTTTACACAGCTATTAAAATAACGGTAACATTGCCATAGAGTACATATTGTTTATAATGTAAGTAGGTATATAATGCAATAAAAAATGCACTGTCCACTTTCAAGTCGCGCGTGCAATTATTATGCGACGGGGATCAGAACGAGGTTATCGCATTTGTCCCCTGCGTGCAATTGGCAAACATGTGCGGCGTCGCTGCAGGCGAGCGGCAAATGGTCCGCGCACTGCACAAGGATCACGGACATTCATCCGGCGTATATAGTATGTCCTACACACATGCTTAATGTTCTAAATTTTAATTTTAAAAAACAAATATGGAGTGTTATATATTCAAAATATACATAGTACGAATGTAAAAAACTAATGTGTTGTGAATTTGTTATTTTTATAATTGTTAAAATCTAGGAAGTCAATGATATAAATAATAATAGCACTCGTGACCATTTTAATATAATAATATAGAATATTGTATATGCTTTATAAACATATTGTTATTTATTTTTCCATTTATAAGTAATTATTTTTATTACTCTTATCCGGTCTCCGTGAACCCCGGGAAGAATATATATTTAATGGTACAATTATATACAAGCATTTTGAAAACATAAATATAAACTTCATAAGTAAATTTACCATCTAATTGAAAAATGAGACGTAAACAGAAATCGAATATCCTCGTACAGTATCAAATTTATTAGGTGTAGCAAAATTGGCGAACGGTCTCGGTGTAGGTACGCGCATCGCTCGTCCGGCGGCGGCCACAAATCTTCCGTTTCACTCGTGCCCAGCCTCCGACCAGCGAGGAGAGGAAACAGCACGCTCCAAAGCACGCGGCTGCGTGATACCGGCTACTCCCGAAATAGACCCCCCGCGCGGGGTGCCGGCCCATCGACGTGCTTTTAGTATGCTGCGCGCATGCGAACGGCCCGCACCCTTCTGTGCTCCTAGTAGCCACAAATGAAATCCGCGAATTTATTTAAACTTAAAACGAAACGTGCTAAATAGCATGCTGTAAACCCAATATGGTGGCGATATTGGCCAATCCAAAATGGAGCGAGGACCTTACCATACAAATGATCATCGAGTACGAGAAGCGCGAGTACCTGTGGAACCCTGTCTCCGAACACTACAAGAATAAGAAGATTAGAGAACAGGGATACGTGGAAATAATAAACGCATTGAACTTAGTCGATGTAACAGTCAAAGAATTGAAAAATAAAATTAAGAATATACGTTCGTCGTACAGCGTCGAGTTGAAGAAGATTCGCGCGGCTCGTAAGGCTGGCGCGCATGCGTACCGGCCAAGCGTCACGTGGTTCGAGCACGCAGACAGGTTTCTGCGAGCAATCGTCACACCGAGCTCGGTGAGTCTATTTCATTGTTTACAACTCAAACAATACAAAACATGCGCAGTAAGTAGGCTTACATAAAAATTTTCTTTTTGTAGGTGGACAATAGCCTGCTGGAGATACCTATGAGCGATGACAGCGATGCGGTGCAAGATTTGAGCGAGAGAAAATCACCGGAAAAGAAAAGCCCGCGTAAACGTCGCAGCTCGACTCGATCGTCGTCGACTCCCTACGTGTTGAACACACCATCGCCGCGACCGACCACTCCATTTGGGCTAAGCCAAAGCCCCGCCCCTTTCGGCCTACTCCCATCCTCGACCACTGCGCCTTTCCTCAACCCCCCCGTGGGGATCGCTACGCCACTGACTACCTCACTCGCAACCATTTATCCTTTACCGATCAAACAAAAGAAGGGCAATTCAGATGATCGCAACGGCGATCACAACTCAGATATGCCGCAAGACCTCAGTCAACACGCAGAGGGCACGAATGAGAACGAGTTCGAAATGTTTGGAAAGTTGATAGCAAGTCAGTTAAGGAAACTGCCGCTGAGTTTGGCTTTGGACACTCAGCTTAAAATACAGACTTTGGTGAATGCAGCGCGAATTCAAGCTGTATACCAACAGTACAGTTATGCGGGACCCTCGCAAGAAGCCCTGTCTGTTCAAGCTTTGTCCAACGGAATCCTGGCAAGTATGGCTTCTCAAAGTCCGTTCGCCTCCAGGACTATGGGCTTACGCAATGATTCCCCAGAAGATATGAGCAGGGACCTCAAAACTGAATATTCTCTCGGATCTGAAGCGGAAGATTAATAATCATTGTGCAGGGATTTCATGATAGCTATGTTTAAAGAACTCACCTGCGCTGGAAAAATACACTAGAATTTACGTTTGCTCATTCCAGATCCATACAAAAGAACGTCGAGGCGTCTTAAAAATGGTGTTTATTACAGGAACTAAGTTTTTCACGTTAGAAACTTTATATTGTGTTCTAGATTTATAAATATAAATGTGATAGATGTCTAGATACAGAAAGCCAATAAATCGTATTATTAAGTAAAATAGATATATTAAAATGAACAGTACAAATCAGTGGTGTAAAATGTGAGAAAATAGTTTAAAACATTTTTTCTAAACTAGTCAATGTGTATTTCGATGTTAAAGCTAGATCTCATATTTTCGGCTGTGTTAGTTTATGTTTTATTGAAATATGATGCAAGTTACCGATTTACACAATTTTATTTTATAAGTATCAAAACTGTTTGGTCTCTTGTCGCGTTGACTTTGATTGCCAATATTTTAATGCGAATTTAAGTGTGGTAAAAAAATCGAACAGTAGTGTTAATGTTATATACAATATGCCATTTAATAATATACATGTGTGTTGACCTCTACAAATAATAAAAGAAAATACCTCAACATAGTATACCTTTTGTAGTACTCTGTACGAACCTATTAGATTAGTCTCAATATTTATAATATTTTAATTGTTGTTTGATGTGCCACAAATTATATTGTAATCAAAATGTGATTTATAGAAAAAAAATATTTTATGAATGTGACTCGCATTTATTTCTTCATCTCTCACCAACGAAACCGGATATAAATTTAGATAGTCAGCTAAATTTTTTTCACAAATGTGAACAGTGTTAAATGGTATATTATAATATACTAGCCGTGCCCCGAGGTTTCACCCGCGCAAATTTTTTATTTCTTTTTTTTTATACCACTTGGGTGGCAAACAATCATGCGGTCCGCCTGATGGTAAGCGGTTACCGCCGCCTATGGACGCTTGCAACACCAGGGGTATTACTCGCGCGTTGCCGACCCTGCAGTAATCTTTTCACACCCTAAATTAGATTATTACATACCACTCCGCTCATTATATATACTACTAGCTTATGCCCGCGGCTTCGCCCGCGTGGAGTCCGAAAAAGTAGCTTATGTATTTTCCTGCTAGAATCGGTTCAGCCGCGATGCAGTGAAAGAGCATCATACTATATAATATTAGAACTATGAATTTTTTGGGATTAAATTTGTAAGTTTGTAAGTTTGGATGTTTGCGGTTCTTTCACGGCAAAACGGCTGAGCCGTTTTGGCTGAAAATTGAAATCTAGCTTATACCCAGGAATAGGACATAGGTCCTATTCCTATGGTCCTATCCCTCCACATTTATAACATTAGTAAGATTATAGCATTCCTCAATAAACGGGCTATGTAATGCAAAAAATATATTTTTCAATGTCGGTTCGATACTTCAAGAGATTACTTGCTACAAACATACTTGGAAAATAACCAACTTAACCTCTTAATAATACACTAGCGGTCAGTCCCGGCTTCGCACGAGTGGACATAAAACAAATATAAGAAAATATAGCCTATGTCACTCAGGGTGAATGTAGCTTTCCAATGGTGAAGGAATTTTTCAAATTGGTCCAGTAGTTTCGGAGCCTATTCAATACCAACAATCAAATAGTTGGGAAGAAGGTTAAATCATTTCTTTCTACATATTTTGCTATTTAAGATTATGGGAAGCAGTTACCGTAGCCTATTTACGCTCACGATACCGAAGTATCACTTGCGCGTTGTCGCTCGGTGTTCGGAGAATTATACTGTGTTGGCAGCATAATAGGTCTAATCCCTCGGTTCCCCCCTCCCCAAGGAGCTCATTACTGGAAACCTTATTCACCACGTAGGAACACAAAACAAAAAAAAAATGTATTTGGTTGCGGACTTCTATAAAGTGGAGGGCCTGCCCCAGTCGGGTAGCTCCAAATTCCAACGGGAAGCCCATTAAACTTAAAATATGACATCAGTAAGATCTGAACGGGCTTCGAACCCGCGACGTCGTCTGCACACACCGTGTCGTCTACTCCGAAAATCCCGTAAATACGACTCCCTTTAATAACATCTAAGCAATATCTACAACCGCTGGGGGCGCACAATATGAGGCTTAGCTAAATCTTTGACACTTTTAATTTCTCCGAAATGCTCGGGTTATTTTCCCGGGCACAAAGTAACGTTGTGTCAACAGCTTTATACTGGCTTTATTAAATTCTTAGAGATCGGAGATTTTTTTTAAAACGCAACACTACAACCATGAGTTATAATAATAATAATAAATACCTCGGGACAACTCCACTTCCTTCCAATTAAGGACATCTTGGAAAAAGGCCAGGTCAAGAGTACCCTAAACCGAAGAGCATGTATGAAGAGAATAATGAAAGTGGACGAAGCGAAAGAAGTATGTAAGGATCGTAGCAAGTGGAATGAAGTGGTCTCTGCCTACCCCTACGGGATAGAGGCGTGATTATATGTATGTATGTTTGTAAAATTCTACACAAATTGACCTAGTCCCAAATTAAGCAAAGCTTGTGTTGTGGTAACTGGACAATGATATTTTTAATTGAGTTGGTTCGTAGATGGCGTGCTGCGGTGGCTTTTGACCGTCTATTTTTATTTGCTGTTTTCAACATTTTGTGAGCTAGGCAAGTTTACGTATACATAAATACATACATATTTTGAGACACAAATTGACCAAGTCCCAAAGTAAGCAAGGTTTGTACAATAGAAACTGTACAACGATAAATTTTTCTTTATAACATAATGTCAGCAAATAAGCATATGGCCCACCTGATGGGAGGCGGTACCGTCTGCCCAAATTCAAATCTTTACGCGAGAATCAGACACAAAATATTTCTATATATTTTGTCTGTTTCTCAATTAAAAAAACGTAAATTAAAACATATAATATACGTTAAAAAGACGGCTGTCAGGTCTAGTGGTTATAGCTCCTAAACTCGCGGATTCCATTCTTGCTAAGAGCAGATATTTGTAATAATTAATTTATTTCATATATGTATTAAAATCTATACGAATTGCCACCTTTATGGATAGCCTGGATCCTAGGCTCTAAGTTGGGTTTCCAGGCCGTAGAAACATCTGGGGAATGAAATTCGCCCGTGCTAAGCTGCGCATGGGACGTGTGAAAGCCTGTTACGTATGACAAGGATAGCTGTCCTTGCTAGAGAGAGAGAGTAGATACACTGCGGGCCCGCGGCTAGCGGGACGGCTGTTGAGCGGCCGGTAGCTGCGACCGCGGTGTCCTGTATGAGGAAGAATACTTTTTGATACTTTGCCTGAATTATTTAATTTTGGCTTATGAAACTGCAGAATTTCAACGAAGTTTTAAGTACATACTTTTTGGATATTTAATTAACGTTAGTATTTTTAAAATAATTTATGATTACTCCCAATATCTTGAATGTATCCGTTTGAATTTAAAATGTCTATTTAATACATATAGTAGTACGTGTAAAGACCATACTGTGTGTCATTAACGTATTTATATAAAAAGACGAGAGTTTCGATTGTATGTAAAATTATATGTATTAATAATGGATAGACTCAAAAACTAATCCACCGATTTTAAAAATTCTTTCTCTTATTTGAAGCCATAAACAGTATAAAAAAAATTATATTTCATATGTACAATAAATGCTATCACATCACTTTACCAATAAGACTTCCTATTGACTAGTATTGCTTAGTAATAAATATATCTCCAGCACCCGCATTGTGGTTCATCAATGCGTTATTAAATTCATGCTCGTGGCTAAGAACTGGCTTTAGTCTTTGTTGCTTGTGAAGTTGACAGTTCAAAACGTATTTTCTACTAGCATAGTCTGTCGATATCCTGTCCCGATTCTCCATAAATAATGCACCCAGCATCTTTCAACTCAAATTTCTATCCCAGAATACATGTACTTAGGCTAGTTTACATAATGGCGCCTCTTTTGTAATAATTGTCGAAGCGCGGTCGGCGGTGGCGATAAGGGATTACTTGCGGGGAGCGTTTCAGTATACCACCCCATGTTCCCCCACCGCTGTCCCCCTTTGCTGCCCTGCTGGCTTTTTTCTCGCGCTTGCACTTCGCCGCAGAGCGGTGTATATTGAATTATGAATTAAGATATGAGCTAGCCTAAGGGTAAGTTGCAAAGCCCGAGCATCCTAGGAGTCTTGCAATTTTACAAAGAGGTTATACATTATTGATTTTCAATAATGCACGTTCTTGTTCGTTGCTTCTCAGTGACTTAATTAAAAGTTTAAGAGATTTTGAAACATAAATATGAAAAACAACCCTTGTTTTTATCAGATCTTAAAGGAAAGTTCAGACAAATTCGTGATACTGATAACGTGTTTTTTGCTGATGATCTTATAACAGAAACTGAAGTTACTTTGTAAAGAGAAAAATGTGCCTATTACTATATTTATAAAACTGTTGAGAGGAATAGCGCCGTGTCAGCTGCGTAACAAGGAATATTTTGTATTAATGAGTACTGTCGTGTATTTGACATTGTGATGCAAACAGTCTGTATTTAAAGCGCCCACCCGCCAATAATGTAACGATTCCTCATCAGACGTACAGAACCCAGGCCGATAGAGCCATAACGAAATACAAAGCCAAGCGGGCGACGGCGGCGGCGCCCGGACAGAAACCAGTCCAGGCAAATTAAATATGTAGGAGGCGAGCGCTCGCACCCACGTTACCAGGGCTGGCATCTCATTTATGACATCATTTAATTTATGTCTCATGTGTATAGTTTGAGTTGTCACTTTTCTTTGAACATATATTTGTTCATATTGGCGTTTAAAATTGTTTGATACTTCACATTTTTGCATACCCCTTCGGGTACCTTTGTGGGCAGGCGTGAAGAAATATTTTTTTTACATATCTGAACATCATATTTTACGTGCCAAGGGTATTTAATGTTCCGGTCCTATCATGCATTATCTCACGCCATACTAAATAAAATTATATTACTAAATAATTATAATAAAATTTCAATTGCAAGTATTTAAAAAATTTACTTCGAATACATATTACAATGTATTTTATATTTCACACATTAAGGGACTCTATTTTATAGGGATATGAAAGAACAGGTTACCTTTGAAACTACGACCAATATGAGCAGGCATATTCAATATGGTGAATTTTGACATTAAATTATAATGCAATACTTTATTTATATCAACGTTGACTGCAGATTTAGAAAGGCTATCACGTAAACTATATACATATTGATTTGTCCGCTTCTTATGATATCAATTTTCGTATGTATAATGTCACTTCAACCTTAGGTTGCTGTATCATTTACAACCCTATAGCTAAAGTGAGCTTGGTGAGCGCACCGTCATTAGAGCCGGCGTTAGCGACCCGCCGCGCGCCGCCCGCCAGGCCAGACATTTTTTATGCAACCCACAGCGCCGACGGTTTTTTCAACAGCCGTGGCTCGGCGCGAACTAATGTACACACTATATTTGACTTATAGCGTGCTGCAACTTGCTTTTTATGTTTTTGGGTACCCCGAATTGTGTGCGGTTTATCTGTTTGAATACGAGACTGTGCACTCGTGTTTGAGTCGGAACTCTTGTTGGTAATGTTGGCAATTCGGTATGGTATGTCTTTTAATATCTGTATTCTGTAGTGATTGAGTGATTGAGTCTGATTGTGTAGATACACCAGGGAGACTTACAAAACGTGATATTTTGTTTATTTAATATTTTTATTACTGCCGTACATATAATGATAAGTACAATTATTATTATTATTTTTTTTATACCACTTGGGTGGCAAACAAGCATGCAGTCCGCCTGATGGTAAGCGGTTACCACCGCCTTGTTTGTGTTAAATAAACAATAAGTATGATGATCTTTTCGAAAAATGAAGACTTGAAATCATTATTTCATACTCTATTGCTTCTCAAAAGTTCCAAAAGTTTAAATCCCACAAAAATTAAGCTTATCTAAGCTTAAACATTGAAACAAACTTATAACAATAAAATCAGACTTATTTTATACATTTTTACCAAGCCCGGTCGGAAACTACACCGTATATAATCCCACACCTCGCATGGCAGTCGGTGGGTGCGGCTCACGAGCGACCGCACGCCTCGTGACTTTATATACGAATATACTTATGTACATATTATATTTGAACTGGGTATAGTGTGGTGTGGCGTGTGGTAGAAACTTCATACACCTCGCTGCGTTTTATACACCTACAGTTTAGTAGTATGCAATTAATTTTGGATTGTTAGTCTATCAACTGTCAACTACCATGGCTTAGGTGTAATTAAATTATTGTTATTCAAGGCATAATAAAAACATGTCCGATACCTACTCGACACGCTTATCTGGTTGAAGATCTCTTTATTTAAAACCAAACATTGCATTCTTAGGAGTACTGGAGCTATGCTCTCACTGCATACTCCGTGATGATATTATACATATATATCCACATATTGATACACCAACGTCAATTTCATTACTTGCGTACACACTTATAATACATACATATCATCACGCCAAGTCCCTAACGGGGTAGGCAGAGAGTATAGAGCGCCAGTTCTCTCTAGACTTACATACCTCTTTCGCTTCGTCCACATTCATCAGTCTTATAATAATAATAATATATCCTCACGCCTTCCCACAAGGGTCCCCGAAGGGGTAGGCAGAGGTGTATAGGTAAAACCCACACACCCATTTTCCGCCAGAGGTATATTAGGTGCCAACGTGACAGATGGCGAGTCCATCGCCGTTACTCAAGCACGACTATACATACGCCTTTGAATTTCTTCTCAGACGTATGCAGGTTTCCTCTCGATGTTTTCCTTCACCGTGGCTCGTGGTGTGACCAATCACTGTACTTAAGTTCAGAAAAACTCATGTAGTCTCCTAAAATATTTCCTCTAACCTTTCATCAAGGAAATTACCCGCTCGATTATAAACGTCATAAATCAAAGCATCAAACGCGCCTGGCGGCGTATACGGCAGCCCATTATACTGGGTCGGTGACAAGGTGACGCGCACCGCGGGGGCGCGATAACGTGGCCCGTATCCTGTCGAGTCGTGATGCTCGCTCGATACTCGTACCTCTGTGCGTGTTATACATGCCTGGTAGCTTCTGAGGATTACCACACTGGATATACCCTGCTTTATTACTGTTTTATCAGCGCGTTAACTTAGAGAATACAGCGTGATCACTACAAGTACAGTAACGATTAGATTCTAAAGACGGAGGCGTATGTAGTTGTGAGCTATAATATACTTGCATTTAACTCAGCCTGTTTTCAGAAATCCTTGTCAGATCTTATTTACCACGCTGCATTGCGGTTGGTGTTCTCTAGACTAGAAAAATTATAGGTCCGGTGTCGAAATATGCATGTGTTTTATATGTGTGTGTACATGTATTCGCGTATTTAGAAAATGAGCCTAAAAGCAATAGAGGTCGCAATATAATAATATAATTCGCTTGATTTTTATAGTTGTCACAGCTATTAGTAAATAAATGATCTCAGAAAATAAAAATCAGCCATTTCGTTGACGTACCACGGCCATTGCCTTATGTATTTGAGTTACCTCCGCTCATATGAACATTGTGACTAGAATCAAGGTATATATTTATAAAACATTTGAACATTTATCCTTGATATCTATCAAGAATAAATGAAGCGATTGCGATTCTCTGTCACGTTCTCCTCGAGTTTTATAAAGACCCGCATTCGGTTTGGAAGCTGTGTTTTTGATCTTGCGGGCGTTATCCACTGACTTCTATTGCCTTAATGTTGAAACGTTTGTTATAATAATAATAATATATCCTCACGCCTTCCCACAAGGGTCCCCGAAGGGGTAGGCAGAGGTGTATAGGTAATACCCACACACGTTTGTTGCGGTAAAAAAAATTGAAAAACGTCGTCGGAGGAATTAAATCAATCTCATATTACTTGACATATAATCGCACTAACGATGAACCGGAAGACATGACTTTGCAGGAGAGTAATAACAAGTACGAACAAATAATTCGGCCCCGAAAAATTTTGGTGCGCTTGGGCATTCTGGACAGGTCGGTGTTTTAATGGTAATTTTTCAATACTAAATGTATACTTATCAAAACGAAGTAAATCTAATAAAGTACGTTACGTGTATATAAGTCTGTTTTAATCACTGATGTATGTAATATTACACTAATTGACAATAATAAGAAAATACCAAGTATCAAAACTAGTCGATCGTGACAGCGGCTTAGCGAGCACGCGACGAAACGGGCCGAGAGATCCCGTGTCACACCACCGCCGGCGTCGGTGTCGGCAAGCGAGCACACGTTGGCTAAGTGCCAGCCAATACTACCAACATTTGATCAAGTGGCCCATGCCAACAAGTACGACGACGCATTGGAGATAATAACTTTGTGTTTATTTTTTTACCACAACGTGCAAGTCCGTTTCTTAGCGTAAAGCGTTCGATTAGAGGTCATCACAACAACAATTAAATAGTCTCTTTAAATGGCCTTGCTGGATCTATAATACCTTCCGTTTGATTGGTACCATTCTATTGAAAAAAAAAACGTATACTGTCTCTATGTTTTAAATTTCGAAGTGCTATCTGATTATTAAAAAAAATCGAAGCGTGGTATTTCTCGGTACGAACGTTTGAATCTCGCGCCTCGGCGCCAAGAGCGCTCGACGCGTGATAAAATCTCCGAGTTAGTATCGCCCACGACTGAACCGATTTGGTTTCACCGCGTATTGACTCATGATGCCCTGGTACTTGTTGTAAGTTTGTTATGTAAAAAGGCGTATCTCCAACACGAGAGGGCCGGCTGTCGACGCGGTCTGTTGTTTTATTGGTTGTTAGATCGGTGGTTGGTTTTAGTTAGTTATGGAGGAAGTATATAAAGTTAATCTACATATAATTTCTAAACACACTGCAGTTGGTTGGTTTTAGTTGTTACCTTTAATGTAGGAAGCATATGAAAAATCTACATATAATTTATAAATAAACGCACTGCATTACTGAGCGTTTGAGTGACATCGTTAACATTTAAATTTAGATTATCGAGTGTATTTATATTGTATCTCTTTAACTTACAGGACAGCAGAGATCTGATTATTAACTGGAATTTTACATCAGCTCCACCAAACTTGCACCATATCCCCAACCAACCAATCAATCAGTCAGTTCCAAATCTTGGAGGAAAGACCCGTTGCCGGGACAAAGTAACCTCCATTACTCCCGCGACCAAAGTACCAGGCGCGCATGAACAAAGAGCGGTGGCTGCTGTCGCGCGCCCACATAATTTAGTTATAATGACGGCGCACGCTCGTTACCACTCGGGCCATTAGGTGCCGCGCCGACTACCTACCTCTAACTACTTGGGATACTGCTCGTGTGAGTTTGAAACTACAGACTTCCGGGAAACGTACCTATTATATATCTAACATGATATTTCTATAATTACTATTAGGTTTATCACAAACCTCAAGCTGGCAATATTAAAATACATATACCTGTTATCTAATAAAGCCCTAGTATTTTTTATTAGAAATGTACTGGAAAAGTAAATCTTTCAAAGGTTTAAAAGTTTCATGCAGTTCAATGTCATATAGAACTACGTATGTTTAGTTTGTCAATCTTGGAACAAATACTTAAACATATAAATAATAAATATGTTGTACTCGAAATATTACCATTATAATATAGATATTGATGGAATATGGAAATGGGGCACAGCGCAAGCGGCCACCTTAGAGGCCGTCAGCATTACCAAGATTACTCCGAACCTCTGTGACTTAAAACCGGTCTCAATGAACGTACAACATATTTATTATATATATATATATATATAATAAATCACGCCTTCCCACAAGGGTCCCCGAAGGGGTAGGCAGAGGTGTATAGGTAATACCCACACACCCACTTTCCAGAGGTATATTAGGTGCCAACGTGACAGATGGCGAGTCCATCGCCGTTACTCAAGCACGACTATACATACGCCTTAAAATTTCTTCTCAGACGTATGCAGGTTTACTCTCGATGTTTTCCTTCACCGTAAAGCTCGTGGTGTGACTAATTACTGTACTTAAGTTCAGAAAAAGTGGGTATTACCCCTTCGGGGACCCTTGTGGGAAGGCGTGAGGATATATTTTATTATTATTATTATAACAAATTAAGATATTGAATATAATGTGATTTTAATATATTATGATATTGTTATTATATATATATATATATGTGATTTTATTATTTTAATATATTATATATAATGTGATATTGAATATAATATAATTCGTATTTTAATTTTATAAGTAACAAACAGTAATTCAGTAAAAATAATAATAAATCTGTTATAGATAAGAAAAGTTGTAATAGACCTTGAAGCTACCACCCATAAGTCGTATTTTAATCTTTTCTCATTAACGCCATCTATTGGTCAGGTCTAAAAACATCTAATCGATCTATGCCATGGTTCCTTAGATGAGTCTGTCTGAGCCCCTCCCCGCGCCCTCCCCGTGCGCTTCCCAGTAATGGCGCCTCCACCTCCACCCCCGCTCATTACTGCGGATTGATTGATTCATCACGATAATGTTAGGGACTTCTGTTATCATTGTACAGGAAGTCCTCTGGTAGATGAGGTGGTATTTGTTACTGTGTGTTGCCATCTTATCCGTTTATATATTCAAGCCTTCCCAAAAGGGTAGACAGAGGCACTTTTCGTCGAAGATATATTTTACGTGCCTACAAATGGCGAGTCCATCGCCGTTACTCGAGCACGACTATACATACGCCTTTGAATTTCTTCTCAGACGTATGCAGGTTTCCTCTCGATGTTTTCCTTCACCGTAAAGCTCGTGGTGTGACTAATCACTGTACTTAAGTTAAAAACTCATTGGTACAGTCCGACTTGTATTGTACTTGTGTTGTAGACGACTGCTCGGCCACCACGGCTCTTCTTAATATTTCGTGTAGCGTACCAGAATCAGGCTCTTGTTTAGAGCCAGTCTATAGTCCCATAACATAGACAACAGTCTAAATTAGCGCTTTTTGGAGTTACTAATTGCCCTAAGTAACAATTTGTTGTCGAATGATAGTCAAGTGTACTCACGAATTTCTGCTCTTCAAACAACGAAACTAATCTGCGCCAAATATCTTTATGCACGCTATTTATGGTCTCAGATGCGTCCTGTTTTACGATGGTGATTGTTAAAACTTTATGGTCGAAGCCACCGTATCTTACTGCTTCGGGGAACTTTTGTGGTCTTTTTTGGTCTGTTGTTGAACGTATTGCGAGGTTGAAGGTTTCGGTTCTCTGTCAAGTAATTTTCTATGTAAGTCGGATAAACACTCACCATTTTATAATAGCTATTGCTTACGAAAGAACTGGCTGGAAATGATAATGTAGTTGGCAGGTAGAAAAAGTATTAACAACGAACACCACAATCCGTGTCAGAGGTCGAAACAAATTCCAAATTTGAATTTTGAAATTGTACGTTTTTTTTTATTTCATAAACCTTACAGGAACATATATCTAACGCGATGCCATACAATTTTAAATCATCTTATACAAATACACATACATACGTCGAGTCCCTCTCGGGGTAGGCAGAAAGAGTTGAGCGCCATCTCTCTCTAGACATACAGATACAGATACAGACTAGTAGTAATAGTATTCTAATATTTCTAATATTAAAAAACTTAACCTGTGTACTTCGCTCCTGTGTTCTTTCTTTACTGTAATAACTTATTTATGACATGGAGCTTCGTCTTTTAGTCTCATTCTGTTGAAATGTATACATACTGTGCTTTTAAGACATTAAAATTTTGCATTATGTTTTTAAATGTGCATGTATGATCCCAAACGCATATATAGCCACCACTCGAAGCTAAATAGACTGTCCTATCACTTATCAGTATTCAGTGATATATGGGCTTAATTACGTTAATAATATTGTATTGATTATTTATATCGTAATGGCGGATAACAGCCGCTTAATAAAATATTCTCCACACATATTTGTCAGAATGGAATATGTATGTTTGTTAATTAATCACACGAAAATAATAGACCAGATTTGAGTGTAATTTTGGACGGAAGGTAGGTTAAAGCTAGGATAAATATTTACTGCTGTTTAACCCCGATTAGTACCTCGGGCAGAGCTACTGGACCATAAAATACATCTGATTAGCTAACTAACAAGATAAACTAGGCGCTTGGAGGTCGGTTCTACACGTAAATCGAATTTGAACTCAAAAACCTTCTCAACAAGATTCAATGACATTCAATCCTTATTTAATATGTACCAGAGCACTAGCGCGCTGAGGAGGTCTTAATTCAAGCGGTGAATCTGAGCTCTGTGTGTAACAAGTTTGACGCGTTCGATATCTAGCGAGCGAGAATCCCGCCGCGTTCTAATTACACGTCATCAGCCGTCGCCCCGCCGCGCCTGCATGCACGCTCAACCGGCCCGTGCCAACAGCACACTATATTTATCATCCATACACTCTTATTCGCTGCTCTTAGAGTTCATTCTCGAACGCTCTGACCGCAAGATATATGTTGGTCGTTGCGTAATTACCGACCGCTGCGCAATGCCGCTAGCTATAATTTATGATCGCCTAGTACCGCCGCGTCGGTAAATGTCCCGCGCTGGTCAGAGAATGGTCAGCCATTTTTCCAGGAAGTGATTTTAGTTCTCCCTAGTATTATTTAACTAAATGGATTTTTCCAAAATCGTCATGTAACAAAGTATTTATTACAACTACATATTTAAATTCCTAAGATGGAGCAGTCATGAACACGGCTCGCTTGATGGTAAGCGACCTAGGACGTTTTCAAAACCAAGCGTATCACTTGCACGTTATCATCATAGAGAAGAAACTTTCTCCCTCCTTGAAGTACTCCAGAATTTTAGTGGTGATTTACAGACACACGTATTCAATAACAAATTCAAACATAAATACATATTGAGTACCTATGTATGTAGTCATATATGTATTTATACTAGATAGATAGAAAGAGGGACCGCTCAGCTCGCTTCGGTTATAAAAAAATGTTTTCAAAACATCCAAATAACTCAAATATAATAAATACAAAATTACATACAAATCGGGCCAGCCCTTTATGTGACATACAATTTATTCACGGGGTAGGTTAAGAACAAGTGGGCCAGTTCTCTAGACTTACACAGACGAGACTTACAAAATTCCACTGACTGTATTTCTCTGAACAATACTAAGGTAGCATAAAGTTGTGATCTTTAGTTTATAAGACTCCTTTGCTCTCAAAGCCCGGAGACGCCCTGAGCACAGGGAATTAAATACAGCGGGTGCCTCCGGGAACAAATAAAAACGGAGGGCCGTGAAGTCGTCCGCCTGGCGCATTGTTTCTGGCGCCTGACGACGGCTACTGTTACACTGGCGATAGGGATGCCACACTGTTCGATAAAAATATCATATTATTTCGAAAAGAAGACAAGATTACAAATAATAACAACAACGCTACAATCATGAGTGTGTTACCGTTATGAGAGGAAAGGCTGGGCTTAAAAGGAAGGGCTTAAGTATTTTTCTCGTATAAAACATATGTATTCTGGGAGTAAAGCTATCAATCTATCTCTGTGGCAATTTTTATTCAATTCAGTTCTGCCTCTACTGCGTGATTGAGTAACGGACATCATCACAAGCGTTCGCATTTATAATATACTAGCTGTCCCGCCCAGCTTCGCTTAGGAGAAAAATAAATATTTTCCGAAACACGATCCACCTAAAAACACAGAAAATTTCATTAAAATCAATCCAGCCGTTTACGATTCTATAAAGGAAATACAGACCAACATTGATTTTTATATATATTGAAAATAAGCCCATTAGTAGGATATATAATGACAGGTGTCAAAAAAACACATACATATGATATACCCACGATGAAATTGTATCGCCCTGTCTTCATGCCAAATGTTTGTTCAATAAAGGTTGGATGTTGGGCCAACCTTGGCGTATGTGATCCAACGCAGCCACCCGCGCGTAGGGCTGCAACATCTCGTCCATCATCGGCCAACGTCCCCGGCCCGTCGCCAAGTGAACAAGCGCGTCATTAGTGCGAGTGGTGAGTGCCCCTCGTAACGCGACGCCGCGTCTCCAATTTATCGACACTGCCATGTTTTTCGTGTAACGTGTTATAGAAATAGCGCTGGATGTACGCTATACGCTTCGATCTATGTCAAAAAATTACTAGCTCTTTTGCAAGGATATGTCTCTAAGAATATCTATATATGTCTGTACATGAAATATATATTATGCGGAAAAATATTATTGGGGCCTTTATCAACGCAAATGCATGTATGAAGAGACTGATGAATGTGGACGAAGCGAAAGAGGTATGTAAGTCTAGAGAGAACTGGCGCTCTGTAGTCTCTGCCTACCCCGTTAGGGACTCGGCGTGATGATATGTATGTATGTATCATCGCAAATAGCACCCATAACACAGATTTTTAGAATTTTTGTCTGTTTGTCTGTGCGTTTGTGCACGCTAATCTCAGAAACGGCTTATCTTAGATGTGGTTTTCACTAATATATTGCGGTAAACTTCACTTAACATTTCCAAAAAATGCTGCTCAATCTCTATTCCACGCGGACGAAGTCGCGGGCACAGCTAGCATATATGTAATAACTTTCACGGGAGATGTATTCAGAGCATAGATGGCGTGTCTCAAGCACGACTGACAAACATCTTTGAGTTTCTTCTCCAAAGTATGGAGGTTTCCTCAAGATGTCACATATTTTTTTAACGTCATAGTAATGTCAGATTATAATTTTCATACGTCCGCGATGGTGACATTAATGCCGTCGCTTTTCGTTTTTATATACACGCAGACCCTGAGATTGGTGGCTCCCCCGCCCACCGCGGTGAGCGGTCACGGGGCTTTGACTGTCACCGCGCGCTCGTAAATTTACTCGACACTAGAGACGTCACCATTAACTGTTTAACTTATCGATATCGATAATTTTCAGTCATTATTTTCTTAATTTTTCATAATTAATTTACATTTATAGAAAACCACGTTCCAATTACCTTCAAATCAAATCGATCGGTCACGCAAGGACCGCAATGCATGTGTTAAGAGACTGATGAATGTGGACGAAGCGAAATATGATGTAAGTCTAGAGAGAAATAGCGCTCGTCCCTCTCTGCCTACCCCGTTAGAGCTTGGCTTGATGATATGTATGTAATGTCCATATTTGTATACAAATTTTCCTATTTTTTACATATCTTTGTTATTTTTTACCTAAATTACCTATAGGTATAAATCCTTACTAATATTATAAATGTGAATGTAAGTTTGTTTGTTACGCTTTCACGTAAAAACTACATAACCGATTATCATGAAAGTTTGTACACATATTCCTGAAGGTATAAGAAGTAACATAGGATACTGTTTATTGAAAAAAAAAAACATTTTTACGACTGAAAAAATGCCGGTTTTCTGATATTTTTTTATGGTGATGGCTTATACCCAGGATTAAGACATCGGCTACATTTGAATCCAAGAAAGATTCAAAGCTCTAATATTATAAAGGCAAAAATATGTATTTTGCTCTTTCCTCGCGGGCGAAGCCGCGGGCATAAGCTAGTATAGGTATAAATACTAATGTATAATAACTGAGTCCGCTAAAGTGGAACTTACCTGCTTTCTTATTAATAACAAGTAGGTACTTGTCATTACAAAGACAATAAATAATAATATTTTTTTATACCACATGGGTGACAAACATGCATGCGATCCGCCTCATGGTAAGCGGTTACCGCCGCTCACTCACTCGCGCGTTGCCGACCCTGTAGGAATCCTTTCACACCCTTCTTGAAGAACTCCATGCTGTACTCTCCAGGTTCTCTCTAGGTTTACAGACTTCGAATCTTCCACATTCTATTTGTCTGTTCTATGTGTATAACATGCTCGCCATCACCATCCATTCTCCAATGTGAACACAAATGGTCACTACTCCATAATACCCACTTTTAAACATGTATGTATAAAAAGTTGAAAACCCAGCCAGAGGTACAGGAGTCTCACTCACGTACCGCTAACCCTACGTATACTATAATGTATACTTAGGTGCTAAGTACGAGGCGGATATCGTGCTCGCTGCCTGTTCACCGGCTCCCAGCTGCGCCAGGGCTGGCACTTGCGGCAAATATAAAGGTTTTATTTACTTAGGTACTTTATTTAGGTACCAATGAGTTTTTTTGAATTTAAGTACAGTGATTAGTCTCACCACGAGCTTTACTGTGAAGGCAAACATCGAGAGGAAACCTGCATAGGCGTATGGTATAGTCGTGCTTGAATAACGGCGATGGACTCACCATCTGTCACGTTGGCACCTATAATATATCTCTGGCGGAAAGTATGTGTGTGGGGACCCTTATGGGAAGGCGTGAGGATTGGAAAATAAGATGGAAATACATTATAGTATATACAAGTGTGGTTAAGGGATATTATGTTCTCAGCATTGAGTTTTCACAATAAAATATTTACGGTCAGTAAAGAATGTGTGCCAACCCTGCGGTGAGCACTAAAAGCGTACGTCTCGCCGGCAGTATAGCGTGGCGGTGTACCCGCCGCCGACAGAATCACCTGGTCTCGCAATTTTACGACCAGCCGCCACTTCCACCGGCTGCGTTTCACAAAAGGGTTGCTCCCTGTCGATATCGATAGAATTATTTATCGCATAAATTCTCAGGTCCCCAAGGAGCTCCTTTATAGGTGCCTTTGTTGAGACACATATCCAACACGTGGAGGTTCTTTCGTAAGTTTTTATATAAGTATGGGAGGGCCAACTGGACAATGATACATCCGGAGATGATCCCCGTCTACTGCAAAGACTATTACATTATATATTATGTATGATATTGTGATGAAGTTTTCTTCCGCGAACGCTCAGGCTGTGGAATGAGCCCCCGTTGAGGTTTTCCCTGGAGAGTACAGCGTGGAGTTCTTCAAGAAGGGCGTGAAAAGATTCCTGCAGGGTCGGCAACGCGCGAGTGATACCCCTGGTGTTGCAAGCGTCCATAGGCGGCGGTAACCGCTTATCATTAGGCGGACCGCATGCTTGTTTGTCACCCAAGTGGTTTAAAAAAAAAAAAAAAACAACAGTGCACAATTAAAGCGCATGCAATGACACAAGTGACGGAGGACAATATTATAACTGACTAGATCAGAACGATCGGACATTCAAGGAAGATGTTTAATTTGTCCGTTGTGGCCGCGTGGCTTGAATAGTTTCCTGCGACACAAAGATCGTAAGTTCGAATCCCATCTGTACCTATGGGTGTTTTTTTTATACAACAAGAGTAGCAAACAAGCATACGGCCCTCACGGTGGAAACGGTTACCGCAGCCTATTTACGCTTACAATACCGTACTATCACTGCGCGCTGCCACTGTGTTCGGAGAGTTATACTGTGTTGGCAGCATAATGGGATTAATCCCTCTGCTGTCA
>JACCPG010001882.1:0-21919 GCA_016069955.1 Drepana arcuata | reverse complement strand
TTATACTAGCAGACCCGGCCACGCGTTGCTGTGGTAACTACGGTTTTTGTTATATAACATACTCAATAAATAAATAAATACTTACTCAATCCAGTCCACAGATATCGCCATTTGTTAGGATCATTTGGAGCTAACAGATCATTGTGACTCAAATAATTGACAATAATCCATATAGTGGGTATAAGGTGTGTGGGTATTACCTATACACCTCTGCCTACCCCTTCGGGGACCCTTGTGGGAAGGCGTGAGGATATATTATTATTATTATTATAATCCATATATACAAAAATGTTATGTTGGTTTGTGTACGCTTCAAAAACTCAAAAAGTTCTGCACCGATCGAGTTGAAAATTTGGCATGATATATAATCCGCATCAAGGATTGTTTTATCTATTTTTTGCATCAGTCACATATCCACAGCGAAGCGTGGCAGGGTCCAGCTATTTTGTAATAAAATAATATTGCGACTATAAATTGAGATGTAAGCTATCCTATCTTTCAAGTTGGATCAAAGTGCACACGGTGTGCAAATTTGATAAAAATCGGTTAAGAAGTTTAAGAGTCCATCGCGGACAAACAACGTCACGCGTAATTTATATATCTTAAGATTAAAACTGTTCTAGCCTTAGTACTCGGTACGGTAGCCTTAGTACTTATAATCCGGTATTATGTCAATGTTAAATTGTGTTGTCAGGCCACAACACTGACGGCAAGTACTTCGTGACTTCCACCAAGCTGACGTACCACTTCGAGACTGTGCCCAAGCACATCGCTTTGTTCTTTGAGAAGTCCAAGGACGGCCACATCAGCCCCGTCAAGGATGTCGAAATTGTGGACTTCTCCTGCGGCAATAACCACACGGTGAGGTCATTTGTATTCACGTTTAGTACTCAAGTGTCCCTGCAGTACTTATATATATACGAACATTACGAACTTATGTTGGTGTAAGTATGCTTATAAGGGTGTACTTATACTTAGTGAGGAACTTGTATAAATACGAACGTTCAAATTCAAATTGAGTATAGTTCTTAGTCACACCACGAGCTTGTGGTGTTACGGTGTAGGAAAACATCGAGAGGAAACCTGCATACGTCTGAGAAACAATTCAAAGACGTGTGTATAGTCGTGCTTGAGTAACTGCGATAGACTCGCCATCTGTCACGTTGGCACCTAAAATATGTCTCTGGTGGAAAGACCTATACACCTCTGCCTTAACTCTTGATGTTCAAATCCTTGAGTGTCCGATCGATTTGATCTAGGTACATAGTTGGAACGTGGCCTTCCTCTGCCTCTTCTTGCACACACTTTTGCTTTGTATATCTGTTTCGTCAATCTTTCTTCACTCATCCTTTCTATGTATCCAAACCAACGTAACATGCCTCTCTTCATCTTTACAATCACGCCTTCATCAAACTTTCCACACGTTTATATAATATATATATAAAGAGGTATAATGTTTTGTTTGTGTGTGTGCGTGTAGGTGGCTATCGATAGCCAGAAGCGCGCGTACAGCTGGGGTTTCGGCGGGTTTGGTCGCCTGGGGCATGCGGAGCAGAAGGACGAGAGTGTGCCGCGGCTCATCAAGTACTTCGAGACGCAGGCGCGCGGCGTGCGCTCCGTGCACTGCGGCGCCACCTACAGCCTCGCCGTCAACGAGCTGGGTAAGCATGGCGCTGGTGGAACTGGTGGCACTGGTGACCAACCACATGCTACACTATTAGGAGTTGAGCCGGGAGGGAGGGCGTGACACTTATGGCATTGATGACTAACTGGTGGTATTTGGTGGCATTGGTGGCTTTTTGCTAGCAGTGCTTGTTTTGGTGGCGCTGAGGGCACTGGTGGCACTGACAGCACTTTTGGTTCTTATGGCACTTGGTACTTACCAGTGCCACCAGGCAGGGAGCCATCCGGCGCCATCATCTTTAGTGGCCCTGGTGGAGCTCGCTATATATGAGATCAATTGTAGTCAATGACTGTATTTAGAAACAAATTCATTGGTACAGTCGGCATTCGAACTAGCAACCTCTATGTTTGCTTGGTTCTGTGATATAATAGTAATATAATAGTAAGTTAAATGTATCCGTTCCAGGCGCTCTGTTCATGTTCGGCCAAACAAAGAGGACTGGTGAAGCCAACATGTATCCCAAGCCTGTGCAGGACCTCCACGGTAAGACTTGACTATTGTATTTTATATATAATATATACTTATATAATAAATATATAATAAACCTAATATATCTCTGGCGGAAAGTGGGTGTGTGGGTATTACCTATACACCTCTGCCTACCCCTTCGGGGACCCTTGTGGGAAGGCGTGGGGATATTATATTATTTATTATATTTATTTTATATTAATACTAGCGGGTCCGCTCGGCTCCCACGGGTGGACATAAGACTTTTTATAAAAGAAATTATAGCTTGGAAAGCTACATGTCACTCAGGGTGAATGTAGCTTTCCAATGGTGAAATAATTTTTGAAATCGGTCCAGTAGATTCGGAGCCTATTAAATACAAACATACGTATATACAAATCTCTCCTCTATATAATATTAGTATAGATTACTTTACAGTAATATTACGTTAAATTTGCTTGTGCAAAATAAACCTTATAATATTAGCTGTGTCAGTGACAGTCCTGTCAATATCGGTCCGGCCGTTTCGGACATTAGACGGAATAAACAAACAGAGATGAGTCAAAGCAGATACTTCAATTCTCTTTATAAGTACACTAGCTGCCCGCCCCGGCTTCGCACGGGTGCAATATCTACTAATAATAATGTAAAAGATAAAAAATGGTGTTGGTGGTATATCCTTAAGAGATTGTATTTAATTATCTCTAAAGGAAATATAATAATATTATATTATTATATTTCCTTTATATTTCCTTGATAATTAAACTTGACTTTTATATCGATCATTTGAAGATATACTACTCCGTAGTACATTTGATCTATCTCGTAAGGTTTACCCAGCGTTTGCGATTTAAGCGCACAAAAATATGTGCCTATGATCTCATTACAAATCTTTGAATATTTCGTTATTTATTAAATAAGAGAAAAAGAGGCGAATTTGGAATAGTCTTGGTTTCCGATTTTCATTAATATTGTTTGATATTTGAGCGTTTTTAGCTGACCACTACACTGCGTAAGGAATATTACTACCAAATTTCAAGTCTATCGGTCTTATAGTTTCGGAGATATCCTAATGAGTGAGCTCACAAGTCAATCGGCCTTACAGTTCCTGAGATTTCGTGATGAGTCAGTTCAAAAATGGGATCTCACATATATATATATAGAAGATTAGAAGATTAATATACACTAGCTGTCCCGCCCAGCTTCGCCTAGGTGAAAAAGTTTAATTTCGAATGAAAAAGTTTAACAAGGAATAGTCGGACAATGTACTTAGAACGACGGAACCCTACACTACGCGTGGCCTGTCACGCTCTTGACCGTTTTTTTTTATTATCTCCGTTTTTAATATTAATAGATATATGTTATACTTTTTTTAAACAGACACGATTCGTTACGGTCACTTTATCATTGCCTGGATATTGTTAAAGTTCGTCTATAGAAGGCAATATATCAGTGTACATTTTTATTATATTATATATTTTATATGCAGCTTGCCCAAGTAAACCCAACGCTAAATACATATAATATACAAAATCCATTAAGATGATTTGTGTTACTCGTACAGCGTTCCACAGAAGATCACAAGGACCCGGTTGTATCACGATAGCCATCCTTGCACGCATGCGGCCTGATGGTAAGCGGTTACCGCCGCCTATGGACGCTTGCGACACCAGCTCGTATCACTCGCGCGTTGCCGACCCAAATTAGTGGTTCTAATATCCAAGGACAATTTAATTTCTCCGAGGTCTTATTTCAAAATCTTTATAATGTAAAGCGTCTTGCTCAATCATCAGATCGACTATTATAATTTTAATAAACTGAATTTATCTCAACTTATAAGGTCTCGAATTGAATCTAGCCGAAGCGAATGGTGTGTGAGTCGTGAAGTGGCTGTGCTCGACGCGTGTTACGTGAGTGACGAGGCCGTTGGCCCCAAACCCTGTGCTCATGTACTCACAGGGTGTTTGTTGGTGGACTTTCCAGGTTGGCACATCCGCAGTGTCGGCACCAGCTATACCTCCATCGTGGTCGCCGCGGACGACTCCCTGATCGCATGGGGTGTCTCGCCCACCTACGGGGAACTTGTAAGTACTACGCTAACGCTTATATGATCCGGTAAACGGTTACCAACTGGCTGACTGTATATTGTGTAAATTATGTGTTATATAATTATTATGATTGTAATAAAAATAATCATATTTTTATTGCAATGAATAAATTTATGTAAGTCTAGAGAGAACTGGCGCTCTATACTCTCTGCCTACCCCGTTAGGGACTTGGCGTGATGATATGTATGTATGTATGTATATTTTTATTGCAATGAAGCTGTGGTGGCCGAGTGGTTCGAGTAGTTGCCTGCGACACAAAGGTCGCAAGTTTGAATCTCGAACGTAACAATTAGACTAGCTTTACGGTGAAGGAAAACATCGAGAGGAAACCTGCATACGTCTGAGAAACAATTCATGGCGTATGTATAGTGATGACCTAAAATATATATCTATATATCTAAATATATATAAGTGAAGCAGCTTTACTTCCGTCATGCAGAAACTGAATAATATTTATGTGTTTTATATGATATTTATTGATATTTATCATTATATATGTGATATGTGATATATATATATATATATATAAATATATATATAATATACTCATACCCTATCACTTCTTTACAAAACTTTGTTTGATCCTAGAGCCCCAGATATCTTCAGGAACGCTTTGAATTTCTTTTTTCCATCCTGCACCTACTCCGTAAAACCTGAGAACTTGTCCTTAAAACTCCTACCTTCACCTCTTCTTCCTATTCCAAGTCTTTCACTGCGCAAGCTGTCCGTCTTTGGAACTCGTTGCCCCAGAACATCAGGCTTGCACAGACATTAATCTCCTTCAAAAAGCTTTTATTTGAACACTATTTCTCTTTTTAACTTCTTTATATACATATGTATACATGTATATATTATTGTATGTATGTTATATAAGTAGAATGCCTATTATTTATATATTATAATAATTGTTTCTATTTCATCCTCTCAACTGTCACACCTACCTTTTCTTTCTCTGTTTCTTACCTCTCTCTACACTTGAGTTGCCTGGTAGAAATCGCTTTTGCGATAAGGCCGCCTATTGTGCCTACTATATGTTTTTCTTTGTCATTTCTGTTTGTTTCTGTAAATGTGTGTGTTTGTACAATAAAGGATATATTATTATTATAATATTATTATTATATATATGTACATGTATTATAAATAGATTTATTCGTATTTATACATTATCTTTTATATAATTAGATGTATGGTATTATTACATATTATATTGCATAGTATATTATAATAATATATAAAGAATTTATGTTTATACTTCCCAACTATTTATTTCTTTTATAGCCTGCCATGCCTATCTCTGCATCACCCAAAGGTTAACTGGTAGAGAATGCCTTCGGCATTAAGTTCGCCTTAGCAAAACGTTTTGCAGGAAGTTTGAATAAATAAATAAATTAATATATATCTGGTAGATAGTGGGTGTTAATGTTGGTGGAATTGGATATTAAAATGTTATTTTTATCTTGAACAGGGCACTGGTGAGATTAACAAGTCATCCACGCGCCCCAAGGAGGTGACCCGCATGGAGGGGCTCAACATCAGCCAGGTCACCATGGGCTACTCCCACACCCTGCTCCTCTGCAACGATTCCACCGAGGAGGCCAAGGTGAAATTGGCCACCATTCCCACTTTCGACCCTTAAATCGCCCTTACATGGCCAATCCAAGATCGGAAAGTTGTCAATCTTTCTTTTATTTGAAATCTACATTTTATCTGGTTGTGATTATTTTGCTATTAACGGAATGTGCTTCAATTATTAATGTTCTTGACCCAACCCTACAGTTAGACACAGTGTTTCAAATTATATTTAAACAATATTAATGTACTGCACATAGTATGATGGCATTATATGTCATTATCGTCACAAATTTAAGAGCTGGGCTCTTGTTGGCGTCTCTGATGCAGTCCCCTCCATTCGCTTCTGTCCAGCGCAACCTCCTTGACCTCCTTATACGTAAACAATATTAATGTATATTGATATATGATAGGAAGATCTCAGCCTTAGTAATTGTTTTTGTCCCTATTTATGACGACTTTATGCTTTGATTTTAGCTTAATCTATTTCTTGTATTGTAGAGGATTACTGTCAATGCAGGCAATTTTTGTAACATGTTTTCTCTGACTCTAGGATAGGTACTATATTGACAACTTTCCCGTTAGCTCAGAATGTATTAACTGCAAGTCTAAGTAGCGCAAATCATTCGTTCCTTGGCTATACAATAATTTGAACAAATTGTCTGCCCAATTTAAGGTGTATTTATTATGTTGAATGCATAACCCATGACTGGTAAAGCATTCGTTTCCACATTCGACGGTGTGAAATGACATATGTATTATTGCATTAGGGATATAAGCGTTTATTTACTGGCAACCCTATTGTGCTTGTCAATTGATTTAGCGATGTAGATTCTCAGTGTGTAAGAATTGTATTAGAATTAAGTTGGTGTTTCTGATTTATATTTATGACGTGAGCTGAGACTAATAGTACTTTCAAATAGCTTACAATGATGGTTCAAGGAGCAAAATTAAACATCACTTTGTTTTATTTTTGACAGTTTATTACTGCCATTTTAAGCAGCTGCAATGTACAGTCGAATACGTTATTTAATCAAGTCATAGACCCTTTGTACCTTTTGAAAGTAAAGCACTAGTCTGATAATAGCATGATATGAAAATACACAAGATATATGATAGACATAACAAGGATCAATATAGTATACACCGATTTTTACCTCGACTGTACATCTATAAAAATTACAGATATCTCAGCTGATTCTCCTGTTAAAATGTAACGCCTTCTCCTGTATTCATAGTCACGTTAAACCTATCACCTAGGATAACCTAAGAGGTGTCTCAAACATGTCTCAGTCGACATTCTATACAAGATTCTTTTAAAAATGGAACAGTTGGCTTGTAGAAGTAAAATTGCTGAATGCCACCATGACGACTATTAAACGACTACTAAAATTAACGATTAAAGTGAATAATTCGAAAGTATGGGATTTTTATGGAGAATATTAATAAAATATAGATAATAAAACCGATTCTGCATGTATAACTGTGCTACAGCATATTTTAGTGCGTAAATAAGGTCATTAATGAAATTGTCAATTTTGACGTTCCTTTTTCTATTATTGTGCCCTATATATTTCATACTAGAGCTACTGTTCCATCGTGAAGGCAACCTGCTTATGTTTTTTAATAAATATCAGTGAGGTGTACAGCTGCAGTCCGGCCGTCCTATTGTACCTTCAGTACTGTACTTTATGAGACTGTGATGAAATGGACTTGAGTTCAGGTTGTTTTAATGACACCATTGTCCGGGTAGAACGTACATTGACAGTTTCTAACGCAAAACAATCTTGATTGATCTGAAAACAATCCTACCTATTCCTCGAATTTACTAGTGTTTACTTATTTATCGACGCACTGGCCTCGACCGCTGTATAACTGACACTGTGATACATTATTTCGTAATATTCTTTTATGCTACTAATTTAATTTGTTAATCAAACATTCGTATGTAATAATAATAACTGAGCGAAAGGCAATATAGGCAATAATACAATGCTTGGGCTGAAAACACAAGGGTTGTATCTAGAATTTTTAGAAAATCCTTACACCTAATACTTTATGACTGAAAGGCCCTATGCCACAACGTCCAAATATTACTTTGAACGGTCAATTATTTTTAGTCTAGCAAAATTTACTGAGCAATTTAGAAGCTCGTTGTTTTGTTTAAGAAAAAAAATTCTTGTACAGGGTATGCAAGACTATGAGCGCCAATTGCTAATTGTCTTTCAATAATAATAAATAAAGTTGGAATGTTGGTTAGTAATATTATCAAGAAGGCAATTTAGTCTGTTTATCCCGGTCCAGGATTTTGATGAGAATCACTGGCAGATAGCTAAATTATACATAATACTAAGTTAGGCCACTTTTATATTAAACGCGAGACGGAGGTTATTAGTAATACATTTGGACATTGTGAGGTATGGTCTTTATTGTGAGGTCTCATCCCAGCGCGCCCCATACAACACACAATTACTTTTGTCTGGGCAAAAATAATATTATAGTAAATGCGATACCAACTAAGTAATCTTTCATGTCGAGGCTAGAAGGCTTGTTATACAATAGTGATAGTTTATATACCCTGGATTACACCCACGCTATCCGCTCTCGAATCTAGAGGCAAGCTCTTTGGAGACCTTCTGTCGGTATATTTTCAAACTAATCGCATAAGCTAAGCTAATTATATTCTTCGAGTGACTCTATTTAGTACAACAATGTAGTTTGAACGTGAATTTTTGTAAGTGTCTACTGCTGAAAAGGTTATAACTGAAATCTTTATTATTGCATGTGGTATTTTAGTTAATTAATTATATTTTATGTTATACATAAGTTTCAACCGAATTGTAACTTTCCAACAGATTTTATATAATTGATTATTTTTTTAATTATTTTTGTGTGTGGTTATGGGTTCGGAAAACAGACGGAAATTGAACAAAATAATGTTCCCAAATCGTGTGAGGTACATATAATAGGTTATCAGTGCCCACCTAATTTACAACATTTTAGTATACGACTTAGTCTAAACGACAAAATTCTGCACACGTAACATTGACTATTATAAACATTGTAATATAGTTGAAGCATCGAATCTTGATATTTGACAACGACACGCCAATACTCAACACTCGATGCTCTGACTGTACCTTGTTAGTTAAGGCTAGGATAAATGATTACTTTAATACATTAGTACTTATTACTCTAGGTGTAACTTTATTCTACCATTCCTTGTTTAACTTTAGTATATAGACTGAATACCAACTATAACGTTGCTCTAGATACAAAGATGTCAACATCACTTCATACAAGCTCGTATATGTCAGTGTTATAATTGTATTGAGTTGTAACTAAGTTTGTACTAAATTAAATACCTCAGCAATTGTATTATGTATCTGTTTACCAGTTACCTGTTTAATGGTGTCACCTAATCGCTCCGTAGTTGGCAGTGTCCTTTTAAGGCTGGTAATAATGAATACACCCATCTCATTGTCCCATGTATAATAATGAAAGGGACCTTTTGTATTGAATTATTGGTTCGTTTGCCTTATAGAAGCGCTCGTGATAATTACTACCTCTCTCGATTGTTTGAAACCCATCGTATAAATTATGTTTATTAGCAACATCGTTTTCTATGAGGTTAAAACGTCACAATCAGTTTTTATGTCCGCCGATGCAATATATTTATAACACTGGCAATCAATTTGTTGATGAGGAACATAATCTCATTGTTTGACTAGCTATAACGGGTACAAAGTGTATTGTCATAATAACCAGCATTGCCAACGATTTAACACGTAATTTGATAAATAAACTTTTCTTTTATTTTATATTTGTTTTTTATTTATCCTTTCCAAGCAAATCCTGAACCCGTATTTCTTCTGCTACATATTTGACTTTCTTCAACACGATTACACCAATTGTTTAGTACTTATAAAATTACGCATTTCCTTATTGCTGTCGCTGATATATTTCTAATCACATCGTTCGCTCATATATACTTATTATTATCATATTCATAGATAATCATTTTATTTGCCATGGAATATTATAAGTTTTCGCTTAGGATATCATGACCGAGCCAATATAGGCGCTATTTCTAAATGGGTCATGTTCTGCATAATTGATGGAAAACTTTCTAGTTTCCCTCATTTGACCGAAAAAAATTGAAATGAGTGGTTTAGCTGTCTTTTGGTATTGCAAAGGCTTATTCAGACGTCGTTTTGAAAATGAGAATACCAACGAGTATCTGCCATCTATCGACATAGTACGCAAATTAATTTTATTCGTCAAAGTTATCTAACTGTGTGAACTATTAATTGAAATCAAGAATGTAGTTTAATAATATCTGCAGTGGGTTTCGTAACATAGTGATTGTCGTATCTTAGCTGTGAAAACCATAGACATATACTTTATGGACGGTCGCTCATACCTATAATATGTGTTACCTGTGCGCAACCTGATCTTTGCGTAATCTATGTTCTGTTCGTGAATTCGTCAAAAAATGGTCGTGAAAGAAGGGAGTGTTTATAATTTCTAGTGAATATCAGGTCAGTATTGTTGTAATTTGACCTCGTTTATTTGGGATATTTGTGTGTTTTATCAAATAATCACGTGTTATTTATTCAAATTGTGCTCGTCTATTTAAATAAAAGTTAAAATTTTATAGGAACGGTTACTAACTTATCGTTGTTTGGCGTAAAACTTTATGTGTAACTTCTTTTTAGTTAAGAAGTTAATAGTGATATTATAGTAAATAGCGTGAATTATTCCTAAGTTACCACAGGCGTAATGGGGCTACAATTACTTGTGTGGGCGTACGGCTATAGCCATAGTGAACATTTTGCTGCTATAGTATATGTTTTTCTAAATTTACATTGAGTACGTTCACCTACTGTGCGTGTAACACTTTCGGGGTGATATTTCGAGTGTGCTGAATACAAATTTAGACGTTTTAATGTAATCATATCGCACGAAAGTACACCTGTTCTATTGGGACCATGTAGCTACAAAACAAAATGGTCTATAGTTTTCTTTAACGCAACTTTCTTCTCGTGACTTTCGTCTATTCCGAACATCGCCTATGACCAGAACTTGTACATATGTAATCATCCCTTTTAATATAACCTCTTCTGAGTATATGTTTACCATGAGGAAGATATGATTGACAAATGTGTCATAAGTGTTTATCTTAAAAATAACTATTAATATATTTGACCACCAATAAATAGAAACCACAGGTGTAAACTAATGGCATGTTCTACTGTTCCTCTGAATATGATTAGGTTAACTGAAAATTTTTGGTAATATTTACATAAGTACCTATAATTATCAGTATTTTTTTATTCATTTACTATCGCTTACACTTAAGTGATATGACACTTAAGTGTAAGCGATTTTGTTTTCATAGAAAATGTGAAAAATTCAAATAAAGTTAATTGTTTACATCTCAGCTGTTCTCACATAAATTTTGAGCCAAATGTTGCAAGGGTTGTCTATGGTTTTAATTGCAATGATAATTCTAAACATACTTTCTTATCATAATGCTACATCCATCAAGGACTTATAGAGAAAGATAAAGATATGATAGAGTGCAATTCCACAAACGTTCTAGTAGTCTCATAGATGGCTACATAGATGCATATTAAACTTAACACTATGTTTAAAAAGTTTACTATGTCATACTTTCCTTTCATATTAAGTAAACACAAAACAAATACTATTTCTATTTATACCTCCGGCGGAAAGTGGGTGTATGGGTATTACCTATACACCTCTGCCTACCCCTTCGGGGATCCTTGTGGGAAGGCGTGAGGATATATTATTATTATTATAAATACTATTTCTTGAAAAAAATATCTATTGTATTAACAACTGCTTGATGATAAGCACTAGGTAACATTTAAATTTGTCTTTTGTATTGAAATTGTTTTAGCTTCGATAGCAATGTGAACCGCATGCTTCATTGCCACCCATGTGGTATAAAAAAAAACAGCTGAATCTCAAATTATCTTTTCTCTTTCATATCCCTGAATAGCTTTGGCAAAAGCATGTCATACTTCCTTGAACGTCATACATAGCTTGATGATGCGTTCATCATGACCCTGTGTTGTCAGAATGGAGAAGGCTGCAATAACTCTTTGTCCCCTTTGTTAGTCTGAAGAGCAGCCTTTCTTCATCGCTTGAAGCCGCAGCAGACAGGTAAGTTAAGCAGAGGTTAAATTGATGCTATGTCTATGCTTGAGGGTTTGTCTGTAGCATCATTATTGCAAAATTATATTTTTCCGTCGGCAGGGAATGATTCGTCCAGATTTTCAAAGATGTGTAGTCATTCAACAGTGCCCTTTTGTGACGTCCTTTGGGTCTTTCGCCACTAAGGTTGGCACTCATTCGAAAGCGGCATTCGGTCTGATAAGAGAAGTGATTTCCTGTTCTCTTTTGTATGTCCTTATCTCCGAGTGCCTGTGGCATAAACGCCAGGAGTTCGTTAACATGTTTATGAGTCCGTAATTACTCCATTTAAAATAATTGTTGGCGCCGCTCTAAATTCGTAGAGTTCAATATTCCTGATATGCGCGCGTAGGGTTGTCTCCTGTCTTAAACAGCGGTGAAATTAAAATATATTCCGCCCATGTGTTATTCGCGTGTGTTGGAGTTCGGTGGGCGCCTTGCCAAATATCCTTACCTCACCATTGTAGACTTGAGTGAGTAATATTTATTTCTACTATTCCTGTCCAGTCATTGTTGGGATCTAATGGCTGTGTATTTATCGTGATTCTGGCACTGAATTTCGTTGGAATAATAATGCTATAATAGATTTAAATAAATTCGTTTAATTACAATCCCATTTCGAAAACATAAAAGTATTTTTGGTTTTTTTTATTTTTAAGGTAGGTATAGCAGATTTGCGTTTTTTAAGAATTCTGTGTCAAGTCTTAAAACGAACAAGTGCCAGACTGACCCACACGAGATAAATGAACAGACAGATACGGGACTGACTTTTGGCACGGAACCCTAGAGTATGTGAACCCTATTGCCCTATTGTATTATGAAATTTCGTGTATTGGCGTGTATCCAAGCATAAGTCATCAATTCGTCAAAAAATCTTACAAAATACTTCTCTTTATGCCCAGGAATGCCTTGAATGCTATCATGTTATGCTTGTTTTTATGTCATTGACATGTTGAGTGATCGTGTACATAATATCATTTATATTGATCATTACTCTGCTTTAATTATTAATAACGATAATAAGTAAGCACATTTAATGTAATGCCAGTCGAGATCAACATTACAAATCATTTCCAAATAAGATTGCATGTTAATTAAAAGTATATTGTGGGTACGTCGTTACACGCGTTGATAACGTGTTATGAAAATCTTATACGACATCTATCGCCACAAAGGTGAAGTGTCAAAATTATACTTAAGTACTTATATGATGACCTATCAATTAACAACAATCTTCTTTGTAAAATACCGAGCATGGTGAAAGTTATTTTATTCAGTAAATATAATTTGGGCCTCTGCCAGTTTTATTTTCCAATGTGAGATGTGTTTCATAGCATGATTTCAACAACTCAAAATTCAATACTGAACTTAACATTGCTCCCTACTAATCATAAAAATAATGTATTTATTGTCTCCCACAAAGGTTACAAAGCATAAATGGTATAGTTAAGTCTACAACTAGGCTAGTCATAACCAATACTGGGGAATCGAAGTGACGTCCTTGATCAAAGCTCTGCCCTATACGATGTCGCTGCTTTCTGATTTGTCGTTGATGTTCTCGATGGTAAATATCGTACTGCTTCTTCATATTTGAGAATCCATAAGTTGGCTGTACTCTATTGGAATCACTGGGAGGGGAACTCGATATTTGGTCCTTCCGCCCGCTTTCGTTCATACTCTTTACCGATGGCGAACAGTGTGCTAGTCAGGTATCGTTTCTGGAAAATTCAATTCACACATCTCCTCCTGTCGTGTTTAACTCTTGCTGTGCGGTTTAAAGCATAAATACAAGGATTTAACTATATATTATTATTGATACAAAACAGATCTCACGCGTCGGTGGCGGCGAGGCAAGGCCACCCGCTGTATCTGGTTCTCAGTATGATTGTATGAATGCATGTATTTAATTAAAACGAATTTATTAGGATTGTAATAAAACTGAATCAAACTTATCGTAAGAGCTTGCCGTGTAGGCTTCGTTGTATACAACGAGCATTGCCCCGCGGTTTCACCCGTGTAAAGTTTGATTTTATGGGTAGAATTTTGTTTAGAAAAATAAATAATATTGCAGGGTCTATTTGTAATATTACAATAACCGTGTTTTACTAAATGCATTCACGGTACACGATTTTGAAATGACATTCACTGTCTTTGCAGCTGATGTAAAAAGGAGTAACTTAGGCTACTATTATCTAACTTTTTGGTAAATTTCACGCGGACGAAGTCGCGGGCACAGACGTGCCTAAAATGTCTTAATGGATAGAATTATTGCAGCACTCCAGGCGGTGCGTAATTGGAACAAACTTGTCCACTCAATTTTGACGGGTTACGTAGTCCATATAGTCCGCGCGGAACTAGATGGCCGCGCCTTAGGTATGTGAACGGTGGGGGTGGGACGGAGGGGCGATGGAGCTTGCTGTCATTTACTCACTCACACATGTCACTCAGTACGGCCGCACATGGATATCAAAAGCAAGATAAGTCCGCCGATAGATAGACAAGTTAAAAATGTTATGTTTTTTAGTATTGCACATACATTTTTGCAGAATTGGAAACTCGATGTTGATTTTTTTTATATATCTAAATCTGAAACAAATTCAGATAATCCAGTCTCATATTATTTAGAGGATATAAGAGATATCAGTATCATTTTATGTACGGAATTTGTTTATGGTTTACTTAAAGTACTACATAATTACATTAAAAACTTCTTAATGTTTTTTTTTTTCAAATCAAATCAAATCAAAATCTTTTTATTTCACATAGGCCCAGGTGGGCACTTATAAAACGTCGAAAATGGAGCACGGTTCGGGTTGGTCGCTTCCATGGAGAAGAACCGGCAAGAAACTCCATGGTTACTCTTTTCAAATCATTAGGCATATACAACAATAATATTTTTCGTTACAGCAATAGTACCCAAGTATGGGGGAACAACGTAGGCCCGACAATAGGTCGCTGCTTACTATACAAAGCATACATAAAACAAGATAATTATAACAATGTTAGCAAGATCTAAGAATCTACAAAGCCTACAATGTTCTCACATTCACAAATTAGATTTCACATTCACAAATTAAATTCTAATTATCAATTCACTTCTATCGTTCACTTACTAGGCACGATACATCTGTTTCTATTTTATTAATGCGATATCCCGAGATTAGTGGTCTCTGTCTATAAACTCATGTGCGTTGCAATCAAGCAACTTAAAGCGCGGCTAAGTTTTCCCGTTAATTCAGTAAGTGCATGGTAGGCAGATGTTATTACGTGTAAAAACAAAGTACCTATGGTCTCTTTCAGAGTTCGAACTAACAAACATACGTTATCAATTATAATATCCTATATATATATATAATAAATGTTTGTCTGTATGCCCATTATAGAATCGTTAACGGCTGGACCGATTTTAATGAGAATGTCTGTGTTTCTTCAGGTTGATTCGAGAATGGTTTAGATTCACAATTTTACTTGATAAATGGATTTTCACCCCAGCAAAGTAGGCGGGACCACTAGTGTATTACAAATGCGAAAGTAGCTCTTTTCGTTCGTTATAAATTTATTTGAAAGTGTGTAAGATCATCTCGTAATTCCTCAAGTTTAGGATCTGTAAATTCCGTATGGTAATAAATAAAAGCTCTGTTGCCTTAATATAGTAAAAATGTGATGTACATAAATACTAGATAGCTTAGCCTCATTATTGGTACTTGCGCTCTCCTGCTGTGCGGCCTACTCTCGATTATCCAAACCACATTTGACTGACCAACTCGGCGTTGAACGTATGGAAATAAAAGAGTCTGTTTCACACGTTCTCCCTAACATCCTATTTGTACGAAACGTTGATTTTTAGTTAAGAATATTATCGCGTGGACGCCGAACACGTCCTCACGAGAGAGGCTCGAGAGCCAGAAGGCGAAGCAGTAATATTTGAAATACTTTAATTTTTTAAATAGCTGCCCTACGGTTTTTACACGCACGAAGTTTAATACCCTTAGTACAAATATTTTGGAATAAAATGTTATCAATGTGCCAAATTTAAAACATTTCCGTTCAGCCTTTCTGGTGTGAATTTAATAACAAACAACCCCATAAACTTTCGCATTTATTTATTTATTTATCAAAAACGTAAAAGTATAATATAATGTGTGGGTACTATATGTATATATATAAATGTTATGTTGGTTTGTGTACGCTTCAAAAATTCAAAAAGTTCTGTACCGATCGAGCTGAAATTTTAGCATTCTTACTAATATTATAAATGTGAATGTAAGTTTGTTTGTTACGCTTTCACGTAAAAACTACTTAAGAGATCACTATAAAACTTTGTGCACATATTCTTGGAGGTATTAGAAGTAACATAGGATACTTTTTATTGAAAAAAACATTTTTACGAAAGATAAAAATGCCGTCCACGCCGACGAAGTCGCGGGCACAGCAAGTGTTATATAATCCGCATCAAGGATTGTTTTTATTTATTTTTGCATCAGTCAGATATCCACAGCGAAGCGTGGCGGGGTACAGCTAGTAATTTATAATATTGTTCCATTAATCCTACCCCAATATGTCCATTCATCTTCATGTATTTATGATCTTTTTGTTGCAACTTGCAAACCTGCAATGACCTTACCATCCGTATACAGTGTCGATCGATGTATATTAATATTAAATACAGTCCTTCCTCATTGTGCTGCAAGTACACTGTGCCTTGTGTTGCATGAACTTGTAATAAATACCTGCCAAGTTACGTATACCTACGCATAACTACTTTTATTTATTTATCTATACAAATCAATAAGATTAGAGTGTCTGTCTGTAATGAAGAGATTCGCAAATCAACTGGCACATAGAAAGGATGAGTGAAGAAAGATTGACGAAACAGATATACAAAGCAAAAGTGTGTGCAAGAAGAGGCAGAGGAAGGCCACGTTCCACCTGGATCAAATCGATCGGACTCTCAAGGACGGGAACGTATTCGAAACCGACGAGCATGTATGAAGAGACTGATGAATGTGGACGAAGCGAAAGAGGTATGTAAGTCTAGAGAGAACTGGCGCTCTATACTCTCTGCCTACCCCGTTAGGGACTTGGCGTGATGATATGTATGTATGTCTGTCTGTCTTTTTGTTTGTCCCGGGTAATCTCTGAAACGGCTGTACCGATTTTAACGGGACTTTCACTGGCAGATAGCTGATGTTAAAAGGAATAACTTAGACTACTTTTATTTTGGAAACTGAACAATATTTTTTTGTTAAATTCCACGCGAACGATGTCGCGGGCACAGCTAGTCTTACATACAGAGGCAGACCACTTTCGCGTCAACTATATTAATTAGTCTCTCAATTAATGCTCGCCCGTTTCGAGTACTTGAACGTTCCAATAAAAAAAAAAAGTTAGGATTTAGTCAAGAGTTCGGTTGGACGATGCTATAGAAAAGTGACTCGTACAGGATCGCTACTGGCGCGAATGTGGGTGAAATCTACCTAGTAGTAGATCAAAGGTAGTAGATACAATTAATATATCATTTTGTAATAAACATTGTAATTTTATATAACACTAGCTGTCCCGCCCAGCTTCGCCTAGATGAAAAAGTTTAACTTCCTGAAACAAGATCGCAGCGCCACCTATCGGGTCCAATTATGATGTAAGCTATCCTATCTTTTAAGTTGGATTAAACTGCACACGATGTGCAAATTTGATGTGAGAGGCCTTTAATGATATACCATCCTAATAAATGTCTAGAAAAAGAACAGAAAAGGGAAAGTTCTATTGCAATTTCTAAAACATTCATGTCTCACCGGCGTTATTGTGCTTGTTTTCTTTGGGGTCGTCGGCACTCAGTCGAATATACGGCTTCGTGGCTACCTGTAGCTATTGGCTGACTCCCCGTAATTAATTCCAGTCTATAATTCAATGAAAAAGTAGGAAGTGTCGCCCGTTCTTTTCGTTGCGCAAGAGCCGAGGCGCGAAACATCCGCAGTTTGAAAGCGATTGAACACGAAAATATCCAGGTTATTTAGGCTCTCGGATAACGTTAGCTATCTGTGGAATCCCGCTAGAATTATTGGGTCACATTTTTCGAAGATTAATCAAAACACACTTATGCTGTTAATATATCTTCCAAACGGGTCTCCTCTCGACGTTTTATTTCACCGTAAATCTCGTGGTGTCTTTCGAAGGTCGTCCCGAAGGTGTAGGCAGAAGTGTATAGGTAGTACCCACACACCCACTTTCCGCCAGATTTTCGATTTTCGATATTTTAGGCGCCAACGTGACAGATGGCGAGCTCCATCGCCGTTTCTCAAGCACTATCCTCAGACGTGTGCAGGCTTCCTCTCGATGTTTTCCTTCACCATAAAGCTCGTTGTGTGACTAATCACTGTACTTAGGGAAAAAAATCCTTGTTACAGTCGGGTATCGAACTTGCATCTTTGTGTTTCAGGCCACTCGAATCATTCGGCCTCTACGGCTTCAAATTGGATCACCGGCATGCTATCTCGTGGGTCTTGTTAATGAATGTAGTCCCTTGTTAATGAATGTAGTCCCTGTAATATTATGATAAATATTAATTAATCCACGAAGTAGTGAAAACCATGCTCGGGATTTATGCATTATGCAAAACATATCCACCGCTTTTTCATAACGTATTTTTACTCTAATTAATGAATGTTCGTGCATTTTAAAGACAGTAAAAGTAACGAGCATACCGTTCCAACATTTTGCAAAACGATTTAATGTCTTCTGTCTATGTGTATACGGTTGATAATTGGTAGGTTGGCGGTGTCGTAATGGACACTTCACATCGTCTTGTCGGTTGGTTAATTTTAGTACGAATTAAGATAATTTAGACATTCGTAAATTTTAATAAATTAACTGGGCGCAGCCGTCTCTTTAGAGAGTTGAAGCTAACAACACTGCTACTTCTTTCAAATATGTTATATAATTACTCATGCTCTCTTCTTAATATATATAAATAACGTGTCACGTTGTTTGTCCGCGATGGACGCCTAAACAACTTAACCGATTTTAATCAGATTTGCACAAGGTGTGCAATTTGATCCAACTTGAAAGATAGTATAGCTTACATCTTTATTTATAGTCGCAATATTATTTTATTGCATATTATTTGTCTATTATGTGTCTGTCGCAATTATCGGTTAGCTCCAAACGATTCTAACAGATGGAATCGGGAATGTTTTTGATTAGAATTGGACCCGATAAGTGGCACTGCCATCGTGTTACCGGCAATTGAATCTTTTCACCCAAACGAAGCTGGGCGGGATAGCTAGTATATTATCTACTTATATGTATCATATACTCATACTCATTGTATGTTGCGATGTTCCAACTACCTACATAGATCAAACCAATCGGACACTCAAGGATGGAAACGTCAAGAGTATTCGAACCGGCGAGCTTGTAAGATCTTGATAAATGTGGATGAAGCGAAAGAGGTATGTAAGATTAGAGAGAAGTGGTGCTCTACCCTCTCTGCCTACCCCGAGAGGGACTTGGCGTCATGATTGTAGTATGTACACCTAAAATAATATCATAAAGTGGACGTATTTTAGCCGTGGTGGCCGAGTGGTTTGAGTACCTGTAACAGAAGATTGCGAGTGTACCAATTAGTATTTCTGAACTTAAATACAGTGGTTACACCACAAGCTTTAAAGTAAAGGAAAACACCCAGAGGAAACCTGCATACGTTATACGAGATTAAGAACAGGTACGGTAGAGATCCGATTTTGAATTCTTTGCTTCAGGTGACTACTCGAACTACTCTGCCACCACGGCTAAATACATGAGTATCTCATAGGAATTCGATTTCAGACTGAGAGAACTGAATTTATAACTGTATCTATATAAGCCACAAACCCATAAACCATCAAAATCGATGTGGGCTGATAACCTATCTATCCAATTAGAATATATTTCGTGTCATATCTATCCTCTACAAAGGCAACTCATGCGTGGTTTCACATTGAACTGATAATGCGTTATTGCATTTTGCAAAATCCCATTTTAGAGAATCCCAGTTGGTCTAACTCGTTAAATGTGTTGATATATTTATTATCAGTAGAACCTTATGTGCAATTAAAGTTAAAATCAAAAGTATTTTATTCAACGTGAACACGGGAACACTTATTGAACGACACATATTTAATATCTTATTACAGTTCCCACCGTTACCAAGACAAAAATCTGCCAGGATGAGACTAAGCTAGCGAAACTAACATTGGTTTGTTTTGCCGTCCCCTACGTCAAAGGGAATCGATATAAGCAATTTATCCAACCGTTAAAGGGTTCATGTACATATGATTGTTCTATATATATATATATATATATATATATATATATATATGATTGTTCATGTGCATATGTATCTCCTTTGGTTGGTAATTCCTGATATATTATTGCAAATATTGATCATGTTGGATGGAAGATTATGCTGGCTTCCATTCTTCTAATTTATTATGTCTATTGTATTTGAAATGATCAGCTACGACTTCGACTTAGGCTTGTAGCCACATAGCTTGTACTCAATAGCCAAGAAATCAATCGATGGCAGGTTTTCGTTGCGTTCTTTTTTCATTAAACTCGACCAGGTCCTAGTTGATTTTGATAAAAAGTGACTATTCTGATCTTTTTCTTTGAGCATCTTAATTTACATCGACTATCATCCCGTCAAAATTAGATTAAAGGATTCAGAGATAAACCGAAATAAGCGCGAGCAATACCCCTGGTGTTGCAAGCGTCCATAGTCGGTGGTAACCGCCAGGCTGTATGCTAGATTGATACCGGAGTGGTATAAAAAAACAGACAGACAGTCAATATTCAGTGGGTTACAAACCCGTTCTTTTGGTATTACGAAAATTACTCACTTGTAGTTAAATTACTAGGCATGACTTGAGATGCTTCTAGAAAGTTCATGAGATTCACTAAGCTATTAGGGGCTATTCACCAATGGCATACTTGGTATTCAAAATTCACAATTGCGTCACAAAGGAGATGATGTTGTCCAGTGCACTCTATGCAATATTCCAATAAAGGTTTCCCGGTCTAACTGGGCCACGATGACGTCTGACAGGATGTCTTACTTGAAGAGCTGCGGCTATGTTCTTTGTACGACATTTGTGCACCACCTCTTGTGCTATAAAAAACAGGTTTTTTCACGCACAGATTGGACGAGTTTGAAAGATATCGGGAAACTTATTATGTTGATGGAATTAACACCATTATTGAACAGATAATATTGTTCAATAATCTTCCGTTTTGAATCCTACCCGAGCTCGCAGACTATTTTGACATATAATGAAATAAAAGAAGAGTTTCAGGAATCACTTGCCAATTATATTATAAACGCGTTTGTGGCACTACGTTAGATCTACGGCTTTCATCCAGCTTTCTGCCAAAGAATAAGAACCAAGAAAGAGCGATGAGTACATTACAACTATTTTTTTATGTTATATATTCCGCGCGGACGGACTCCGCTAATATTTTGATATATATTCAACTCTCTCCCTCCAAAAGGGTCCTCGAAAGTTTAAGCAGAGGCGTCACATACCCTTCTCTATAGGCATATTTACATGCCAACGTGACAGATGGCGAGTCCATCGCCGTTACAAGAGCACGACTATTCATACGTCTTTGAATATCTCCCCAAACGAATGCTGGTCCTTTGAGACGCGCATGACCTTCACCTTCACTGCAAAGCTCATGGTGTGACTAACCACTGTACTTCAGTTACTAATGCCGCATTTGGTATTATTTAATTCAGCTGTGGTGTGACTAATCACTGTACTTAAGTTCAGAAAAACTCATTGGTACAGTCGGGCTTCAAACTTGCGATCTTTGTGTCGCAGGCAACTGCTCGAACCATTCGGCCACCACGGCT
>JACCPG010001881.1:0-15621 GCA_016069955.1 Drepana arcuata | reverse complement strand
ACTCCTTCCTCGAAGAATCTCGAAGATAAGGCGTCCAAAACATGCCACCCCCCGACCTCCGCCGCAAACGCCGGCCCGCGCCGAGCCAGACGCGCAAATCCCGCCCCCAAATATTATTTAAATAAAATTACCAGTCCAGCCCAGCTCCCTTGCTTGCGATCCAGCAACGCCCTAAGCCGAGGTTCGTTCCCCACAGGGGGTGCCCTTAGCTGTGTTGCTTAAAAATAAAGTGCCTGGCTGGAGGCCTAGGTCTCGCCATTGACCGGTTAAGTAGCAAAAGTTCCCGGAACTCACGCTACGAGAGACAATACAAAAAAAAAATGGCGAGTCCGTCGCCGTTACTCAAGCACGAGTATTTATTATTATATTATCAAGTTTGGGTATTTATGTACGAACTTTCATATCAAAATATATATGCATGTCAAGGTAAGTATGTGATACTTTTTGAAGATGTGCTTTCAGTATGATTAGTATTATGGCAAGAGACCGGACGGTATGAGTTTGATTCCATGGAAGATTCGCCGGGTGCTGGTATGGGATGCAAACTGTTCAGACACGCTTACGGCCCCTTCCCATCTACATGGAACCAACAACAAAGCTGGTGCGGCCTGTGAAGGTGGCGGAGATTGAGAAACGTTGGCACCTAAAATATTTCTCTGTCAAAAAGTGGTTGGGTGAGTACTAGATAAACACAGAAATGTGTATCTAGCTGCTTGTCCCATAAGAAACCCTTGTAGGAAGACGTGAAAATAAACGTTATACACTATGAGCTTGATCGTAGTCCTCTGATTATTGACAAAATACATTGCTACGTGCGACGAGCTAAAAATTCGATTACCCTGAAGGAGAGTCTACGCTAGACGAACCGAGCACGAGCGTAGCAAAAGCAGTGCCATTCTCGGCTTCGTCGTTCGCGGCGTCAAGTTTGGACGTGACTGTCCTCGAACGTAGCGAGCGCGAAGCAAATCCCTTTGTGTTCTTAAAAAACCGACATCAGGCGGAACGAGGCCGAGCACGAACGAAATGCTCGCAGCGCACTCGTTCGAGGCTTGTAAGTCGGTCCACACTAGACGAATTGTGTTCGGCTCGTGCTCAGCCTGTGCTCAGGTCGCCTAGCGTAGATGCAGCTTTATATATGAACTAGCTGTCCCGCCCAGCTTCGCCCGGGTGAAAAAGTTAAATTTCCTGAAACACGATCGCAGCGCCACCTATCGGGTCCAATTGTGATGTAAGCTATACTATCTTTTAAGTTGGATCAAACTGCACACGGTGTGCAAATTTGATTGAAATCGGTTAAGTTGTTTGGGAGCCCACCGCGGACTTAATTGCCATAAAAAAGGTTATAGTGAGACAATCTTAAAAGATGGAGATATGCTGTCGCGGACTTTTTTTTAAACTTATAATGAGAAACAATTCCATCATACATGATATTTGCGTAACTTAAACCGTTTACGCAGCGCACGCAACGGAAGCTCTCGAATGTTTTTTCCCGTGTTTGCAAAATTTTTCATGTATGCTTCGCTCCTATTTGTCGTAGCGTGATGTTTTATACCCTAAAGCCTTCCTAGAGAAATGGACTATCCAACACAAAAATATTTTTTCAATTCCAACCTGTAGTTCCCGAGATTAGCGCGTTCAAACAAACAAACATAATATTAGTATAGATATATATGTTCCTCCATAAATGACTTGATACGCCAGGCTCTGGTCAGCGCCGGCGTGCCTGCTGTGCTGGAACCAGTCGGTCTCGCTCGCGGCGATGGCCGGAGGCCGGACGGTATGTCTCTGATGCCATGGAGGATGGGTCGGCCCTTAGTGTGGGACACTACGTGTGTCGATACACTGGCTCCTTCCCATCTTTCTGACACATCGGTGGCGGCCGGCGCCGCTGCTGCTCAGCAGGAGTGCCTCAAGCGCCGCAAGTATGCCTGTCTCGGGTCAGGTTACATATTTGCTGCGTTTGCGGTTGAAACTCTGGGGCCTTAGGGTCCTGAGGCTCACCATCTTTTTAAAGAGGTCTCGCGCCGTCTAGTCGAGACCTCTCGTGACAGGCGAGCTGGAACATATCTCGCTCAGAGAATCAGCATTGCTATCCAGCGTGGCAATGCTGCTAGTCTTCTTGGCACGTTGCCTCGGGATACCGATTTGGGACAAATATATTATCTGTAAGTAGTTAGTTTCAACTGTTCTTTGTAAATATTATTAATTGTTGTTATTGTAAATAAATATTAGTATAGATATATAAATGAAGATGTCACTTTGTCTATGGCATACTGTAAAAAAGAGATAGTTAGGTATAATATGAATATGACTAAGGCAAGGACTGTCAATACTGTCATTTTTGACGTTTTGATTTGATTTAATGTGGAATGAATTTATGGAATTGGAAATTGGAATGGGTTACGAGTAGACTATTTGGCTACCTAAGCGTAAGGATTGTCTTGTAATAAAACATTATATTTTGATTCAATTGTTTTAGTCGAGAATGAAGACAATGTGAACCTGCCATTGTTATAAGCCTGCCTAACAAAAAATTATATATAGAAGATATAAAAGTGTATTAAAAAATGGAAGAACAGCGGTGTTTACTTGAATGTGAAAGTTACATCCATAGTCATAATATCCAGTTATTATTTAAAGATTGCTTTGTGCAATTATGTGTTAACAAGCCTGAGAATCCAGTTTCTTTCTTAAGGCAGTATTTTCAAAAATTAGAACGAGTGAGTATATATCTGGCGAAATCTTAGATAGATCATTTTCAGTATGTAGTCAGGGAATCACTTGGATGATATTGTCATTCAATTCCTTGACTGTTTAAGTCGTCTTAATATCTTATCAGTCTGAATATGGTGAAAAGAGTGCCACACTAAAGTTACAAAATATATTTGTTCCATTAACCATTCATTAATAACTTTCACCTTCTTACATCTTTCTTAGATTAAGTTAATGTTGTGAAGATATCCTGTGGCATCACCACATACTGACTTAAAGACTAGAAATCTCCTTATATACATATATAACTTGTAGTGACCTCCAAGAGAGTATACAATATATTAGTTAAGTTAAGATATGACTATGAAGTAAGTTTAAGTTATCTGCATAATTATTGTTTACTAGCAGTGTGCATATTTATTTTGATCATCTGTTCCCTTGCTTAGCATGATAATATATTATAACCTTTCTCAATAAACGGGCTATCTAATGCAATATTATTTTCAAATTGGATTAATAGTCCCTGAGATAAGCACTTTAAAACAAATAAAATCTACCCCTTTATAATATTATTTTAGGTGACTGATGAGATGGTCTAATTATAAATGAAATAGAAAACTTTCCTTAGAACAGAATATAAATAAGCACATACACACTAAAAATATGTGCCTAATTATAGGAGCAAGTAAAGGCAGCAGCTGCAGCTGCTGCAGCCTCAGAGGGTGAGGCTGATGGTGAACTCTCCCCATTGCCTGTACCTGGTGGACAGCCACCACGTCGCCGTGGAGGAATTAGCGCTGAACCAGTTACTGAGGAGGATGCAACCAGTTATGTGAAAAAGGTACATACTAACCTAATTACAATTGCAATTTAGATTTCAGCAAAAATAGTGTTATGTAATCTGCTAAAAAAATGGCCCTATGAACTTCCTCCTCAAGCCATTAGAGACATTCCTTGTGTGAACCTGACTCCAGAAATTCTCACATACAGCTGCAAACTATGAATATGAACTTGAATTAACTTTATTAATTATCTGATCACAAGCTTTATGGTGAAGGAAATCATTGTGAGGCAGCCTGCATATATTGGGAAAGATAGTTAAACAGAGAGAGTAGAAAAGATTTTGGTTGAGCCTTTGGGATAGCAACAGACATTGGTATGACCAATGTCCGACTGTCCGACAATGGGAGACTCCTCTGCCTAACTTTCTGGAGATGCTTTTGATTAGGCATGACCAAGAAGTAAAGAATAATAATCCATACATGTTCACAGTTCTATTATTAAAATGATTCATGTAAACATGACATCATTCAATTAAAGCACAATACCAGAGATTTCCTTAAGGTATTTATAACTGGTTAACATCATGTTATACAATTTATACAGTTATGAACATTAATTTAATTTGATATTGTATCTAAATGGAGAAGAAGGACAAGTTTTGACTGAAATAGTAGTAAGAACATGAAAATTTCTGCATTGTTGACTGGTCTGTTTCTCGAGTCTTAGGTTGTGGGTTTCTATTCTTCACTTATTTATAGCGAAATTGGCATTATAATAAATAAATAAATAAATTATAGAAAAATATGTATGGCTGCAAATTTCTTCAGGGAATCTACCTATATGCAATGAAAAGATCCTAATACACCATGTGTATTGTTACTTCTCCTCACTGGTTGTGTAATTTTATATTTAGCATCTGACATTCAATATGTGGGCCCTATGTTTCTTATATTGAATAAAATATTTTTGTTTACTTCATTTGATTTATGTTAGTTAATAAAATAAAGTAGGGAAATCTGTATCTTCCCACAAGGGTCCATGAAGCCATGGTCACAGGTGTGTGTGTACTACCTACACAGCCATTTTTCGCCTCATATATATTTTAGATGCCAACATGGCAGATAAGACATATTTGAATTTCTCCTCGATGAATACAGATCAATGTTTTCAAAGCTAAGAAAAACTCATTGGTACAGTTAGGAATCTAAGTTGCAATTTTTGTGTTTGCAAGCACAAGCAACTACTCGAACCACTCCACCATAGCTCATTATTTATTACTAATTATAAATACTTCATATTTGACAATTCTATGTGTATGTATATCACTTTTATGTATCACCTAATGATTTGATTTGTGGAAATTTATAACTTATAAAGGATAGGGATTAGGATGAAAATTGTCCTTACACAAAACAATTACTACACTTTTCAAGGAACTGGAGGAATGAAACTGATGTTAAATGTTTGAATATTCTATATGTATTATATAAATACTATATGTGTATTCAAACATTGAACAACAGTTAAGTTCTGAGGCTTAAAATATGTGGTCCTTGGACACTTATAAATAATATTTACAGATTTCATAACGCGTGTGAAACCGGGCGTTACAGCTAATATGTATTAAAACCTTTGCTTCAGGTGGTGCCAAAAGATTATAAGACTATGGGTGCTCTGTCCCGCGCTATAGCATCTAATGTGCTATTCACTCACCTGGATGAATCGGAGCGCGCCGACATGTTTGATGCAATGTTTCCAGTTCAATGTCTTCCAGGCGAGACTGTTATCCGCCAAGGTGATGAAGGGGACAACTTTTACATAGTTGATTCAGGAGAAGTAGAGGTTTGTTACTCAGACAAGTTTTATTTACCTTGAACCTTGAAGTGAGGATAGATTTTATATTTTACATTTAACTAGCCTTTCACTCAATCTATGGCCACAGTCTGAAAATAAAGAAATTTTATTTTATTATTAATATTTTATTGTGATTTATCTTTATATTTACAATTGCATCAGGTCTCTGTCCCAAATGATGTGTACACTACAACAGTGTAGAAATTAACGATATTGATATCCAGATGCTGTTGAACCTCAAGAAAAGATTTACTGATTTTATGACTAAGTATCATACATTTATGTCTAGAGAAATGAATGATGAATTACTTATTGAGTACACATATAAACGAATGTATTCGGATGTCAGGTATTAGTAAATGGCGAGCCAGTGACGACTATCAGCGAAGGCGGCAGCTTCGGCGAGCTCGCGCTGATATACGGCACGCCGCGTGCGGCCACAGTTCGCGCGCGCACCCCCCTCAAGCTATGGGGCTTGGATCGGGACTCCTACCGACGTATACTGATGGGTTCCACTATCAGAAAACGGCGCATGTACGATGAATTTCTATCCAGGGTCTCTATATTAGGTTGGTATTTTATGAGTTGTTTTAAGTCTATAAATAGTAAAATACATTATAATTGCAGCAACGGAAACTATCTGCCAATTAAACTATTTATGCGAGAGAAACTGCAGGGCACAGCTAGTACTTATATAGTTATGTTGATATGTAGTACATATATACATATCAACACACATACTTGTATTCATCGCACAGATGTGACTGTGCTTCCCATCATATAGGCCATTTGCTTTTTTGACACTAATGGTATAAAAAATCGGAATCTTTGATTTTAGAGAACAGATTTCGAAATGTTAATATTCTATTATCAATATTCACATTCATATTTTTATGTTAATACTACAATTAGTCTTATTGTATATATATTTTTATTCTGTTTGCTTAGAAAGCCTAGAGAAATGGGAGCGACTTACGGTTGCGGACGCGTTGGAACCTGTTTCGTTTACGGATGGTGAGACCATCGTGCGACAGGGAGAGCCAGGCAACGACTTTTACATCATTGTTGAAGGTACATACTTACTTTACATTGCGAATATCCGTACAGCACACATGAATTGAGGTCGAGCACGAGAGGCATCGCTACATAGGAATAACTATTCTATCCATACCTCCCGACTCCCGACTGCACGAATAGTTTTACTTGAGAGAGAAACCTGCATACGTTTGAAAAGAAATTCAAAAACGAAAAAGTATAGTCGTGCTGCAGTAACGGCGATTAACTCACCATCTGTCACGTCGTCAATTAAAATATATCTCTGGCGGAAAGTGGAGTGAAGTGAGTATATTGGTGCAAGCTCAAAAAACTCGCCACGAATAGGTTTGTCGGGGGTTGCGAGAACATATCCACATTTTACTTAACATTTAATTATGTTACTAATAGACAAACATATGTTTGATGTGTTCGGGTAATATTTAAAGTAACGAATCATTTAAGGTATATTATATGGTCATCATCACAAATTTAAGACCTGGGCTCTTGTCGGCGTCACTGATGCAGTCCCTTCCATTCGCTTCTGTCCAGCGCAACCTCCTTGACCTCCCTATACGTCATGGGAGACACTTTTCCTTTGATCTAATGTTGATCTCTGTGTTAATCTTGGTCTTCCTCTTCCTCTCTTCCCCTCTAACTTTCCTTCTAAGATGTTTCTAAAGAAGCTATCATGTCGTATAAGGTGGCCTATCATTTTATACGACATGATAGCGGATATCGGATATCGGAGTGCGTGTGTAGGCACGGCGGTGGTGCTGCAACAGCGCGGCGGGGCGGGCGAGCCGGGCGGCGCGGCAGGCGCGGGGTGCCTTGGCGAGGCGGGCCGCCTGGTGGAGGTGGGCCGCCTCGGGCCCTCGGACTACTTCGGCGAGATCGCCCTGCTGCTCGACAGGCCGCGTGCCGCCACCGTGCGCGCCGCCGGCTCCCTCAAGTGTGTCAAACTGGACCGCGCCAGGTGCCTTACATTATAGACTTTCTATTCATACTTTACGCCCATTCCATCGTAGTAAAAAGTATCAAAATGGTTTACTTCAGACCTCTTTAGCTTATTTTTTTTAATTTCGACACGTTCGTCAATCTAGTCATATATATTAATCTTACTATTTATTTTGATTGTAATGGTTTTATCAAGATCTGTAAGTTTTGGCTTCCGGATATTTGAACTACCATTCTAAGCCAGCAATCTAATGACTAAGTAGTTGAATACAACTACTTAGTAGTGATAGTGAGTAGGCAAAGGTGAAATAAAACTCAATTTTCGCCGGATCTATTATAGGTCTTTAATTATTAATTTTCTTATATATAATATAATAATAATATATCCTCACGCCTTCCGACAAGGGTCCCCGAAGGGGTAGGCAGAGGTGTATAGGTAATACCCACACACCCACTTTCCGCCAGAGGCATATTAGGTGCCAACGTGAGAGATGGCGAGGCCGTCACCGTTACTCACGCACGACTAATACATACGCCTTTGAATTACTTCTCAAACGTATGCACGTTCCCCTCGATGTTTTCCTTCACCGTAAAGCCCGTGGTGTGACTCTCTCTAGACTATTAAAGTTTACATACATCGGTGTAGACAATTGATTACCCTGTATGCTCAGTGAAGGGCGACTATTTGAACCATACTGCCACTTTTTTATAATTCGTTCTGTTTTTTCTCAGGTTCGAGAGAGTGTTGGGGCTTTGTGCGGACATCCTGAAACGCAATATTGCACAATACAACAGCTTCGTTTCACTTTCTGTGTAACAAGCACGTGTCGAACTAACTGAGGCTTAAATTCTAACACTCTTAATTAACTGTGACTTAATTGGATGTTAAAGAAAGAAATAATGTATCAAGTCCAAAGACCTAACAATTACTAGATTTTTTGGCGGAGCGGCATTTGAACAGTATATTTTTAAAAATGTATATATGAGTAGGGTACAAATATTTGTCTTATTGTCAAGATGACAGTCTAAAAGTAGTCCATCTTAGCCTCCATTAGTCATTGGAACTCCAAGGACTATATACTTAAAACTGCTTATACTTTTTATATTGGTTCTTCATTTGTTCATATTCATGTGTGCAAGTTAGAATGTAATTCAAGTTGAAATAGCTTATGAACTGGGATTTGTATTACTTTAGATGTAAAGGTAATATGAGCAATACGTCTTGCATACGTTGGTATGAAGCCCTAGCAATTTTAAAGCCATAAAAACTCCAACGAATCCAACTGCGAAAATTGACGGTTCACGAGCTGGCTTAACTTTAGATGCGTCTCTACTTATAAAATGGCAACATTGTTTCGCCTAAAAATAAATTAAATTGTAATACGATAATCGAATATTAAATATAAGGAAACTCCGTCCGTACACATTTGGTCAGAGCATAGTAATTTGTTTAGTACATTGTTGTAATTAATAGAAATAAATTGAAACTGTCGAAAACACCCCGTTTTAGTCTTGTTAAGTTTCAAGCCTTCAACTAAAGTAGTGTCATTAAATTATAATATCATTTCATTAAGATGCGGCCACATTGTAAGCGACAATGTAAATCTATTATCGCGTTGCTGCGAAAAATAAATTAGGTTGAAGTTGAATTGACACGGGACAAAGCAAGGTGGTAGTAGAAACGCTTACGTCTATCGATCTCCCACTCCCCTATGCTCAACTGAATATTGTCGGATATACATAAATATGTTATCTTTAAATATTGACTGGTTCATTACAATAAGATGGTTGTCTACTTGTTCATAGTTCGTCAGGACTGCTGCCCAAAGCTGCGATTTCATCAGATTAGAATAAGTGTTACTCCAGATTAAAAATACAAGTTATTCAAAAGTTAATTGACTCTTTATTACATCTACTCTTACTATAAGTATCTGGAAATACACAATTAAGTTATTATTACATGTAATTTCTTACACGCAAATCGCATTAAATAGTGCCTTAAAAATGTATATGTCCGTAAAAATATTCATCCATTCGTCCATTCTTAGCTGACCTCTACACCGCGTCAGGAATACTCCTACCAAATTTCAAGTCAATCGGCCTTATAGTTCCTGAGGTTTCGTGATGAGTGAGTTCACAAGTGGGATGACAGCAACGCGAAGGTATATGAAGATCATACGGTCGGTGACGTACTTTGACTGACTATACTCGTAGTTTTAAGAAAGAGATTAAAAACTTATGTGAGTAAAGAAAAGAACCTCACTTCTACTCAAAGAAGCTTCTTCAAGAATATCTTTGAAAATTTTGAGAAAGACCAAAGTTAATATAAATGTGACTATTATATTCAAAACCAAAATATTTTTATTTCACACTAGCTGTCCCGCCCAGCTTCGCCCGGGTGAAAAAGTAAAATTTCCTGAAAGTTGGATCAAACTGCATACGGTGTGCAAATTTGATTGAAATCGGTTAAATTGTTTAGGCGCCCATCGCGGACTTCATTGCCATAAAAAAGGTTATAGTGAGTCAATCTTAAAAGATAGACATATGCTGTCGCGGACTTTTTTTTAGAACTTTTAAAAAGGAACAATTCCATCATACATGATATTTGTGTAACTTAAACCGTTTACGCAGCGCACGCAACGGAAGCTCTCAAAAAGGATTTTTTTCCCGTTCTGGCAACATTATTCATTTATACTTCGCTCCTATTGATCGTAGCGTGATGATTTATAGCCTAGAGAGAAATCCCGAGAAATGGACTATCCAATACAAAAATATTTTTTCAATTCCAACCAGTAGTTCCTGAGATTAGCGCGTTCAAACAAACAAACTCTTCTATCTTTAGTATAGATAGGCCTAGGTGGGCACGAAGGTCCACGATTCGGGTTGGTCGTTTCCATGGAAAAGAACCGGCAGGAAACTCCATGGTTACTCTTTTCAAATCATTAGGCATATACAATAACAATATTTTTACGTTACAGCAATAGTACCCAATAATGGGGGAACAACGTAGGCCCGACAATAGGTCGTTGCTTACTATATACAAAGCATACATAAAACAAGATGATTATAACTCAAAATAAAATCAAAAAATATATTAAAATCAAAGATAAAATAGTCTCGTGATGTATAACAAGAAGCAATTAAAAGTAATTACCAGCCTAACTCTTTAAATGTATGATAATGAAAGGACTAGTATCCATGTCATATTATTTTTAACGACACCAATCTGTCAGTTTACGCGGGCATTTTCATTTTTGGTGTGTTTATTTGCATTACAACAAGGATTATTTATTGGTGTATAATGGATCTCATTGAATCTATAAAAAAAGATAAAGCTTATTTAAAGAATAAATTTATAGTAAAAAACTGGGAAACTGAGTTTAAAACTAAATATTTGAGGACTCCTTCAAAATTCGACATAAAGGAAGCGCCTTCTAATATACGGTATGCATATAAAAAGTATTTCCAACTGAAGAGTGCAGCTCTTGAGAACTCCCTTGCTATTTGTGAACTTGACGAAGATTTCATCGATTCGCCAGAATCCCTTACAATAAAGCCTTTGGAAAACTCTCTATTTGAGACACTTAGTCCTCAATCAGAAGAGTTGTTACCTACCCTGCCTACTGGTCAAGAATTGCAACAGTTGTTAGCTAAGCCCCAAAGTCTGCGTGAAGCGAAACCACTCAGTCCATTTACAGAAAACTTATCCAAGAAGTTATTTCAAAACCGAAAGTTTTCCTTAAGGAACCCGCGAAAGGTTTCATTGACAAAGTCGCAGTCTATTATTGAGGTAACAGAACATAAAGAAAATGAAATGAATTATAATCTAAATATTATTTGTAAGACAAATGACTGTACTTCAAATTCATTTGTTGAAAGCAACAATCAATTGATGAAATCTGAAGTACCAATATCCATGACTACTGAACCGTTTATAACAAAAGAGACACCAACAACAGTTAGGCACTTGGATGCAGCATGGCTGGAACGAGCAACAGGAGTAACTGTTCAAGACAATAATAAAGAGGATAATACTGGTCAAAGTTCAGTTACTAGTAGCACATCAAACTTTGGTCTTAGATATATTCATATATCAAATTTAAATGATACTGGTGACATTGTAGAAAACAGTGAGTCAGATGAAGACAGTATATATCTCAATAAACTTAAACCTGCACTAAAGAAAAGAAAAATTATGAACATCAAGAATAACAAGGAACAGAATAGACACAAGGAATCCTCTTATTCTGAAGATGACACAATTTTATCAAAAAACCAGATCCTTAATGAAACAGAAGGAACACATATTTCTCAAAATAAATTATCAAAAAAAAGACCAAACATGAAAAAAAAGGTTGCTAAAGAAGAAAATGTTGCTATTGAGCATCCACCTGATATATTGGAGTATTTGCCATTTGGGCCTGAAAAAGATATAGCACCACGTCACTCTCAAATATCTGATGTTCTTAAGAAAATTGACCCTAAAATGAATGATAATATTTCAAATGAATTTATCAGTAATTCAGGGATGGATAAACTAGAAAATAAAATTAGATCTGGTACATTAAATGATAATTTTGTTAAAATCAATGTTGAGAAGAAAGTCTTTGTCAGGGGTAGAAAAGGTATTAATTTTTCCCAGTACAAAAAGCAACAGTGGAAAGACAAAAAAGCACTGCATGCTGGCATGGAATTTCCTGAATCTGGTAAAATTACATGTTTTAAATGTGGAGGCACAGGACATATGGCAAGGTATTGTAAGTCTCATAAAGGAGTAGCCCTGTTGCCATTGGATAGCATAAGTGATAATGAATTACTCTCTTTAGAAGATATGAAGAAAATTGCATGTGATGAGAGTAATAACCCTACATCAGTAACGGAACAGTTGAATATGACTTTATATGAACCAAGTCAAGTACCCGATTATTTTATGAAACTGCTAGCTGACAATGCTCACAGTGACATAATACCATTATATTCTCCAGATCAACAAGCAAATCCAGATGAGATCTATGAAGCTCTGAACAAATTTGGCTACCAAACCTTTAGATCTGGTCAAGAACAAGCAATCATGCGTATTTTATCAGGAATGTCTACACTACTTATTTTATCCACTGGAGGGGGAAAATCACTATGTTATCAAATACCTGCTTATATTTATAGTAAGCATTACAAATGTATAACTTTGGTTATTTCTCCACTTGTTTCATTAATGGAAGATCAAGTGATAAATATGCCAGACTTTTTAAAAGCTGGATGTTTGCATACAAATCAACCACCAACCCAGCGACGAAAAATCATACAATATTTGAAGGATGGTGAAATAAATGTGCTGTTAATATCACCTGAGGCATTAATATCAGGAGATGCTTCAAATGGATTCAATGGTTTATTTAAATCATTACCTCCCATTGCATTTGCATGTATAGATGAAGCCCACTGTGTCTCACATTGGAGTCACAATTTTAGACCAAGCTATTTAATGATATGTCGTGTTTTACGTGAGAAACTAAATGTAAAATGCATACTGGGACTAACAGCTACAGCAAGTATGTCGACAATAAAAAGTGTCATTAGTCACATTAATATACCAGATGGTCAGCAAGGAGTTATAACAAATCCTACTTTGCCAGATAATCTTTGTTTATCTGTTTCATTTGAGAAAGATAAAGACAGAGCTTTAGTATTGTTTCTAATGTCCCAAAGAATAAAATCATTTAACTCAATCATAGTGTACTGTATAAGAAGAGACGAGTGTGAAAGAATTGCATCAGTATTGAGGTCTTGTCTTCAGGAGGCAGGTAAAAAAGACATGGAGCAACAAAATAAAAAAAGGAAACGAATGTCATACATTGCTGAAGCTTACCATGCAGGGATGTCTCCAGCACAGAGGAAAAAGATACAAAAACATTTTATGGATGGAGTTCTAAGAATTATAGTAGCAACAGTAGCCTTTGGAATGGGGATAAATAAATCAGACATAAGGTGCATAATACACTACAATATGCCAAGCAGTTTTGAATCATATGTACAAGAAGTCGGAAGAGCAGGAAGAGACGGTTGCCCAGCCATTTGTCATGTATTCATGAATAACAGCAGTAATGATAAAAGTGAACTCCTCAAACATATACATGCAAATTCTATTGATAGACCAACAATTAGAAAATTACTTCAAAAGGTGTTTGTACCTTGTGAGTGTACTCAACGAGAAGTATCAACAAGTACATCTTACAGTCATTGCAAAGGTCATGAAGTAGGAATCCCAGTTGATAGTACTGTAGAAGAATTAGATCTCCCATCTGAAAATATAGCTACATTGTTATGTTATGTAGAGCTTCATCCAAGACAGTACATTAAACTGTTAAACAATGCATATGTGTTGTGCAAAGTATCTTCCTATGGTGGACCACAGAAAATAGTAGAATCTGCAAAATCGTGTCGACCTCTTGCTATGGCATATTTATTGGAAAGTAAAAAGGACCCTGACATTATAAGCAGTAGTGTTTTTGTTTTCAATGTTATGGAAGTCGCTGCTGCTATTGGCTGGGAAAGTGGTATAACAAAATATCAATTGAAAAATCTGGAGTGGATAACAGAAAATGGACAGGCAAGAAGATCATTGTTAAAAGTAGAATTTAATACACTCGGCTTCAGAATTAAATCACGGGGGGATTTGACAGCATCTGAACTTGATAGCATATTGGATGACTTGCATACAACAGTAATAACCCAAGAAAAATCCTCTTTATATCAATTAGAGGAAAGTAGTAAAGCTTTCAGTACACTTGGAACTGTGTCAACCGAAAGTAGCGATTGGTCCGAGGATTCATTAGTACAAAAATCAAATGAATTAAAGCAAATAATTAGAAATTACTTTCAAAGAGAAGACCACTTGAATGAGAATATTACGTTCGATAAAAGACCGCTAGATACAGAGCGCATTATATGCGATGTTCGGGCCCTAATATCTACATATAAAGATTGTACGTTTACAGGTAGAAGCATTGCAAGGATATTTCAGGGTATATCTTCTCCTAACTATCCTGCTATAGTTTGGGGCCGATGCAAATTTTGGCGGTCTCATATTCATGAAGATTTTCATGGTATATGTAAAGTTGCTACTCAACAAATAATTCAAATGAAAATGTAATTAATATTTATTGAATGTTGTAGTTTTTCATTTGATGTTAGGTTCAATAAAATATGAATAGTATAAAAAGTATTTTTTTCTGTGAATTAAATCTGAATTACTTGTACCAATGTGATGGATTTCTGTCCCTTAGGTACCTACGTTTTGTTACCACCGAAAAGATCATGCAGTGCCTATAGTCCGCGCGGAACTAGTTGGCCGCGCCTTACATGAGAACGGGGGTGAGGCGGCAGAAACATGTAGTCTAGTGATCGCAACACACACGAGATTTTATATACAGTGATGAAAATAGAAACAGACTTATATTGCCTGGTAAGTGAAACAGAAGTGGATTGAATAATTAAAAATCAGGTTAATTTTTTGAACATTTTGGACATATAAAATTTGAGACATTTTTATAAAATAATAATATATCCTCACGCCTTCCCACAAGGGTCCCCGAAGGGGTAGGCAGAGGTGTATAGGTAAAACCCACACACCCACTTTCCGCCAGAGGTATATTAGGTGCCAACGTGACAGATGGCGAGTCCATCGGCAAAGTTTATAAACGATTTATATACGCGCCTTTGAATTTCTTCTCAGACGTATGCAGGTTTCCTCTCGATGTTTTCCTTCACCGTAAAGCTCGTGGTGTGACAAATCACTGTACTTAAGTTCAGAAAAACTCATTGGTACAGTCGGCATTCGAACTTGCGACCTTTGCGTCGCAGGCAACTGCTCGAACCACTCGGCCACCACGACCCTGTCTCTCTGTCTGTCTCTCAAGACATTTTTATATTATAATAATATTTTTATATTCCGAACTATCAATATCAAAAATACATTAGTCACTATTCTACGTTTTAAGGCTCGTTTGGCTGTGCATGGGGGAGTGTTGGTTCCAACACTCATGTACGGAAGTGAAAGTGAATGAATGAAGAACGATTGACGAAAAAAGTGTTTAAGGCGAGTGTGAATGAAAGTGTTGGAAGGGGTAGACCTAGGCGGACGTTTCTAGACCAAATTAGGGACGTCTTGAAATAAGGTCAGGTGTAGAGTACCCTAAACTGAAGTGCATGTATGAAGAGAATAATGAAAGTGGACGCAGCGAAGGAAGTATGTAAGGATCGTAGCAAGTGGAAAGAAGTGGTCTC
>JACCPG010001879.1:0-43422 GCA_016069955.1 Drepana arcuata | reverse complement strand
TTCATTCATTCTATTTGTTTTTTTTAAATAGTGTCCATAACATATGAAGGAACATATATTTTATGTACATTTTAAGATATATTTGTATGTGTCGCAATTATTTTACTCTTGACCCTAGTTCGTCAGCAAATAGCACCTATTTATAATAGAGATTCACAAGCAAAGGTGAGATTAAACTTCGGTTTACACGAAGTAGGTCGCCTTTCAATGTTATGTCGCGTTAAATCAATGTTTGTTGAACTTTCCTCTATTTATTGTTAGATTGCGGTTCTTTAAGGATGCTAATTTGGTACCGGTTTGTCGCACTGCGCATAAGTGTTCAAAAAGTAACGTTAACGGCAAATGCAAACTTTAAGGCTAGCCTTAGTAAGCTATGGTTATATGTTATTGCTAAAGCAATTAATCAATTATTGGATGAGTTTTAATTAGTTATTTTGGCTTAAGCATGTTGGCTTATTTAAGCCGGAGATTTCTCCGATGGCGCAATGCAGGTTAGCTGCGAAAGCTGGGGATTGCCAGTATTACACGGCTCTCTATTTCTTTGCGCTTCGGCTTTTGACCAACAATACGTTACTGAAACTTTTGCTTATGGTACCTACAATTCAGAAAAAAAAATTTGGTCCTGTATAACGTCGGAGTTCTATACTTAAACTCTACCTGAATTTAAGAATGGAGCACACATAATTATGTTCATACATTCTGTATTATTGTTTTTAGTACTACCTAGTTTCCATGCAGGCAACACCTAATTACAAAATAGTAACAGGCTAGATAAGACATTAGTGCCGCAATAAATGGTATGATAGGATTGGCTTATCTGCGATAAGTCGTCATTATGATAAGTCCGCTGATATACTTACCTACCTTGTTGTATCAAGTCAAGATTATCAGGCCACAAATACTAGTAAGACTTTAAACGGTATCACTTTGTTGATATGTGACCAGACAGCAAAAAAGTACCACAGGTCGGTAGAGAAAACACAAACACATACATATCATCACGACGAGTCCCTCACGGGTGGGCAGAGAGAGTAGAGCGCCAGATTCTAGACTTTTTTATCTTTATAGATTCTGCCCCACACTTTTGATTCCCTGCAGTGCCCTCGTGTAGGTACGATACGAGAGATTGTAAAGAGTTGGTAGAAATATTAAATTACATATATACTAAATGAAAAATTGAGCCCTCTAATCCACCATGGATTAGAATAGTATGCGTATCGACAAGCCTGTTAGTACGTGAAAACCAAACCGACCGGATCGGCAAATACACATTATGAACATGCCGAGTCCCTTACGATACGAGGTAGGCAGACCGATTACAGCGCCAGTCGTTGATACACTTATAGTGTATTCTATGCTGTCTGGCTGGTCCATACTACGGATATAAACAATGTAGATTTTTCATTTTAAAAGAAATGATAATTATTTCAGTTCCAAGCATATTTGCATTTGGTTTATATGATGATGATGATGTGAGATGTTATAATGAGACTAATCCCTCTGCTGCCATCACAATACAACAATCCTTCCCCCATCCCAAGGAGCTCATTACTGGAAACCTTATTCACCGCGTAGGAACACAACACAATAAATTGTGTTATTTGGCTACGGACTTCTATATATAAGGTGGAGGTCCTGCCCCAGTCGGGCAGCTCCAAATTCGAACGGGATACCCGTTATGACATACCCTAGTAACTAGAATGATCGCACTTCACGTGTCACACTACTCATATACTACCTATATATGTAAATGTGAAGTAATAATAACATCTTCTCAGACGTATGCAGGTTTCCTTTCGATGTTTTCCTTCACCGTAAAGCTCGTGGTGTGACTAATCACTATACATAAGTTCATAAAACTTATTGGTATAGTTGGGATTGGAACTTGCTATCTTTGTGTCGCAGGCAACTACTGGAACCATTCAGCCACCAAGGTTTGTATACACTACACATATACCTACTTACTACCTGCATATGTACTCGTGAAGTAATGCTCTAATTCAGCAATTCACTTTTATACCCAAGATTACGATTGATAATGTAGGTACCTACTAATTAAAACTATTAATAAACCACTTTATATGATTCACAGCATCTCATGGAGAGTGCCATAGTTAACTAGTCCGCCACTTGTTTTCCATGAGGTATTTTTATCTGTTGGGGTTTGATGTACATACATGCAGCTAGGATGTTAGCCTTCATTTAGAACATTGAAAACAAAAGAATACATACATTATCATCACGGTCCCTAACGGGGTAGGCAGATTGTAAAGAGCGCCAGTTCTCTCCAGACTTACATACCTCTTTTGCTTCGTCCACAATCATCAGTCTCTTCATACATGCTCGTCGGTTTCGAGTACTCTTGACGTTCCTGTCCTTGAGCGTCCGATCGATTTGATCCAGGTAGTTGGAATAATTTCTGCACACACTTTTGCTTTGTATATCTGTTTCGTCAATCTTTCTTCACTCATCCTTTCTATGTGTCCAAACCAAAGTAACATGCCTTTCTTCATCTTTACAATCATGCCCTCATTCACGCCAGTTGATTTGCGAATCTCTTCATTTGCGGATTCAATCTAAGATCGCGTCTCAACTGCATTCAAGCTATTTTCATATTTCCTCTGACAAACCCAGGATTCGCTGCCATACAATAAAGTAGGCACCAATATCGCATTGTGGACAGCAACTCGAGCATTCTTGCCGAGATTTTTGCTGCCCATCAACGCCGACATGGCCCCATTCCCCATTCACCTTATTACCGGCAGTTATCTTTCTTTCAATATCTTATTCATACTTTCCACCTCGTGTGAACATGCTTCGTAGATATACAAATTTATTCACTTGCTCTAGAAGTTGCCCATTTACCGAAATAACAATCTCGGTCACTTGTTCATCACAAGAAAATTAAATTAATAACCAAAGCTAGTTACTGAGTAACTCCTGAAGTCCGGGTGTTTTATATGTTCATTATTTATTGCCAGCCAGCTGGAGGGGACTATCTAAACGGTTTCTCGTAAACAAGCTTAGTTAGAGTTGGATTCGGCCATTTATTTCTACTGTTTCTTTTTTTTAATTCTTCTTATTCCATACAATGTCAATTGGTGATATCTTTAATTTTAAAACGATAGCAACCAATTATGTACATATCTATTAAAAATAAATAAAATTGGAGTCTATTTGTAATATTAAAATAACCGCTTTTTACTAAATACAATATGGATGTGCACACGGTACATATTACAAAATAAAATTTTTTTTTGTTTGTCTATATGTCTGTCTATTAGTCTGTTTGTTTCGGCTAATCTCTGAAACGGCTCTATTGATTTTGACGGGACTTTCACTGGCAGATAGCTGATGTAATAAGGAGTAACTAAGGCGACTTTTATTTTAGAAACTGAACAATAATTGTTTTCTTAACTTCCACGCGGATGAAGTCGTGGGCACAGCTAGTATATAAATATATATATAGCTAGTATATATATAATGCTCCCACATATATATGATAATATAATGACTTTTTTTTTTTTTTTTATACCACTTGGGTGGCAAACAAGCATGCGGTCCGCCTGATGGTAAGCGGTTACCGCCGCCTATGGACGCTTGCAACACCAGGGGCATCACTCGCGCGTTGCCGACCCTGCAGGAATCTTTTCACACCCTTCTTGAAGAACTCCATGCTGTACTCTCCAGGGAAAACCTCAACGGGGAGCTCATTCCATCTGCGTAAAATTTGATTTCATTGGTAGATTTTAGAAGAACAAACATACCTACATGTCTTGCATACATACATGTGTGTGTTCATTTCGTTACTTATCTATCTCTATCATCTAACTCCATTCAGAAGTTATTGTTTGAAAGAGGGACATACACCTTCAAAATATTAGTAATATGTGTAAGTATATTTTAGCTCTACGTAAGATTTGAACGTGATAGATAAAGCGTTCAAATATCACAAATAGTCACTTAGTAAAATTCATGCTTTTTAATATAATGATTCCGGAAATAGTTAAGGACCGAGGTCCCATCAGGTGCAATATCAACGTACATTAACGCTCTTTCAACGGAACGTTGCGATATGACGTTATATTCAAAGTGAAACATATTTACATAATGCCGTGTTTTGTAACATATGTATTTAGATAAAAAGCGTGAGCAATTCGTAATTGTTGCAATTTCCACTTAATTTCTATGTACCTACCTATATGTAGGTACCTAATACGTTATGTTAGTTTGTCCAAAATTTTAAACCAAATGACAAATATATAAAATTGTTGTCGGGTTTGTAATGATGTCTAAAATGTGTCGTCCAATTATTGGAATAACTCACGAAATGATTACTGGATACGATTATGCATTTGTATTCAGCAAGTTACGAGTGCAATGTACATACGTGCATACACTCAAACTTAATCTGAGTGACAATAAGCGGCCTGTTTTCGCTCATTTGTGAGGGGTGTCTAAAAAGTCGAAATCTATTTTCATTGCCGACGCGGCTATGAAAAATATACGATGTTTTTCCACCTAAGCAATAGTACTGGTACTATAAGAACGAATAACATGTTTTTTCCTTATTTAGGTACTTTACGTAGGTAGTATATGAAGTGTGTTACATGAAAATGCCTGATTTAAATAAGAATGAAATGACAAATTAAATATTATATCTCTGTAAATAATGTGGGTTTGTTACCAACTCGATATTTACCGATTAATTATGTATATTATGTTAATTTTCTTCTTTCGTATTTAAAGTACATAAAAGAGGTTTGTATGGCTATATTTTTCGACAAGAAATCCAAGGTTAGACCACTGCAGAATTCATGTATTTTTCATATTGTCGTGTTCTTGACAATATGTAGGTGAAAAATGTGACCCGCGGTTTCACTCGCGTAATATTTGATTTCATTGGTGATTTTTTTCTGGAATAACAAATCCCTTGTGAATATCCAACTAATAATCTATTTCTGTGTCAAATTTCGAATTTATAATATCAGTACGATAATCAATCACTGATCTTATATTTTCAGAAAACGTTATTTTATTTTCACAAAATGTTCTATGTTACACGTTTCTAGACCAAATTAGGGACGTCTTAAAAAAAGGCCAGGTCAAGAGTACCCTAAACCGAAGAGCATGTATGAAGAGAATAATGAAAGTGGACGAAGCGAAAGAAGTATGTAAGGATCGTAGCAAGTGGAAAGAAGTGATCTCTGCCTACCCCTACGGTAAAGTGCCGTGATTATATGTATTTATGTATGTAAAAGGTTCTCAGGTGCTTAGATACAAACTTTTAACGTAAGTGAAATGAGAGGCGACAGAAATGTATATCACGTAGTATGAACTCTGTGAAAACGTAGGCGTCGGGCGAAAGTAGGTAATTGTAATGTTTTTTGTACACATGACGTTGACAATGGCTGTTCCAAAAAGCAGGCTAGTATATGGGTTGCAGCCGGGCAGAAAGATGGCTACTGTTTTTTACTAACACCACAAGTATAAAGAGGTAACTGGAGCAAATCCGTGTTGAACTGCGCTCGCTCCTATTGTCTCGTGCAATGTTTTGCACATTCCGCGGTCCGTCATTGGCTGTGCCAGTCGCAGTCTATAGATGCCTCATCGTGGTTGCCATTATTTTATTACTAACTGAGCCCTGCGGTTTTACGTGCGTGAAAGTTTATCTTATCCTTATGTTTTGGCAAATTAACACATCTTTATAAATTATAGCCTATGCGTTATTATACTGCATTTACGCTTCATTGTGCACGTCATTTTCCACAGGGGAGCCGACCTGGGAACCGACCACTTACTAGTTATAACTAGAATAAGGGGTAATCATAACGATTAGAAAGACATCCCAAGGCTTATTTAGACTAACAAAAGGGGCATGGGTCAAACCTTGCCGTGTGATTGTAAAGATGAAGACAGGCATGTTACGTTGGTTTGGATATATAGCAGAAATTTCGCAGATATACTGCAACAGTGAAGTGTGAAGAAGAGGCGGAGAGCGGAAGACTACGTTCTCCCTACCTAGATCAAATAGGTCAGACACTCAAGGATGGGAACGTGAAAATAATTCAAAACTGACGAGCATGTATAAAGAGACTGAGGAATGTGACCGAAGCTAAAGAGGGATGTGTCCAGAGAGAACTGAGGCTCTACTCCCTCTATCTATTCCGCGAGGGACTCGGTTTTGATGATATGTATATTTATTTTGTATTTTAATTCAAATACCTAAGTAATAATACTTATCATACAAGTCATTTATCGAGAATATTAAGAATAGGTACCTAGTTGCCTTATAAACATAATAACGTGTAATTTATACAGTAATTTCAAATGACGAACAGAAACACCTGCTCGTTTTGTTTCATACGACGATATTCTAGTATAAAGGGTAAATTTGCATGAATGTATTTTATATAATGAACCACTTTTATAAATTCGGTAAACACATGTAGACCTCATTTGCTGATTGCATAATAATGTAATGTTGATAATTGTGTTGGTATGTGTACCACAGGAAGTAGACGGATATGTATATACATACATATAGGTAGTATATAGCAAAAAAAAAGCTTTTCTTCCGACAAGCGCAGTTGTGTTTTGGCGGACTCTGTCCATTTATTTGCTACTCGTACTAAGCAAGCCACGCATAGTGCCGGTGTGATGGTGCGCTGTCTGTTGTTGGTAAACTCATCTTTCGTTTGACCAAACATCCTAACTTAAATTCACCGAGAGAAGTATAGTTGTCTCATCTAAAATTCTCATCACTCTAAACCTACCTCACACTTCTGTTATTGGCATGAATTTGAGGCAAGGATACTCTAGTTAGGTTAGTCAATGTCGTCTTGTCATAGCGACTCAAGTTAAATCCCATCCTATTAATATTCGGCCGTGGTGGCCAGTGGTTCGAGTGTACAGATAGTGCCATCCACGAAGACGCGCCCCACCAATTTCTAGTCGAAGAGGTTGCGGGATGCGGGGAGTATGACCCGAGTCTATTAATTGTAGTGTGCGTGTGCACTCATAGGTCATTAGTGTGTACCGATAATAATCAAAACATTAGTGGTAGGGTGCACACTTACACTATAAACTATATGGAAGAATTGTGGGGCGCGTCTTTGTGGATGGCACTATCTATACTAATGAGATTTCTGTACAAGTACAGTGATTAGTCAAACAAAAAGCTTTACGGTGAATGAATACATTAAGACGAAACCCTTATGTATAGTCGTGCTTGAGTAACGGCAATGAACTCACCAAGTGTCAAGTTGGCGCCTAAAATATATCTCTGGCGGAAAGTGAGTGTGTGGATACTACCTATATACATATTTCTACCCCTTAGCATAGAGGACCCTTGTGGGAAGGCGTGGGGATATATATATTACTATTCGGCCAAATACAAACTGACCTTACAAAAAAGCGGATACAAAATATGTAACTCTTCGATGCCATTCACACTAATATAGGATGCAGACAGAAAACGCAGCACACTATAGCTGTAATAAACACTTATTGGTAATATATAATCCTCACGTCTTCACACAAGGGTCCCCGAAGGGGTAGGCAGAGGTGTATAGGTGTGTAATTTGGGATCGCAGTAAAGGAAAGATACTCATAGAGATGTCTATACTTCTTAATCACATAATGAATGATCTCGCAATGTGGGAAAGTTAAATCAAGTTTCACTTGTCTTCCATTGACAGAGCTGCTGTCAGAAACATGTGAATGTGATTTACGTGTGATTTGGCGCTAATTACGTAGCACAATCTTTTTATTAAAAAAAACACAGCATATACCTAGATAATATACTCCGAGAATGGCGATAGAAATTACATAAATTCTATCGTCAATCAATCGATAGGTGAGCCTTATAAGAGACAAGAGATATAAGTCCGATGAAATCATGGCTTCTCTTCTGGATTAAAAACCGTTATTTGTAATGAAACATTGGGTGGCAGAATGAATGAGCGTATGCTTGTATGGCTTGGAGAATGTGCGAATCTATATGAAGTAACCAAATATATCTCATTGAAATAATCGCGTGCTAGTGATTTTTGCCCCAGTTGATCTACGCGGTGAGCCACGGACAGCGCGTAGACCGTGGGAACGGTACGGGGCAATAAATCAATAATTTGGTATATAGCCGTAAACCTTATCATGTGATGTACAATATCCAACTCGTACTGTAAATGATATTGTGAAAATCAGCTTTCTCTATACGTCAAAATTGTACCTACATCGTTACATGGAGTTTTGAATTTTATGTATTTTTTATCGTACATTGCACGCATTTACATTTTGTTCGTACCTAGTAAATTTAAATTACCGCAACCGTGCATATTGCCTACCAACAAGCATTACTTAAAAAAGGATATTTTCTTTTTTGAAAAATATACATATACATATTATCACGCCAGGTCCCTAACGGGGTTGGCAGAGAGTGTAGAGCACCAGTTCTCTCTAGCCAATTTTTGAAGAATGTAACTAGTCAAATCGAAGAAAGTAGTAAATCGAAAGTAGGAATAGAATATAAAATCGCGATTCCACTGTACCTAGTTATTGATTGTACTCAGCCTTATATTAAAAATTGAAGGCTGACGATCGATACTTTACCGATAGTTGGATTCTGTGTAGTCAATGCCACGCACTTATAATCACAGAATATCTTTAACTATAATAAAGGAAAAGAAAAGTAATATATTTAGTAATACTAATTACAGCGATCACACATGGATTAGTCACGCTTAGTATAACTAATGTGACATTGGTTGTAGCGCTGTATTCGTCGGCTGAATCGTCGGTGTTTTGTTATCTATACGTGAGCCATGTGCCTGATGTGGCGTATCTACATGCCGTACACTTATCGCAGTCATGCCTATCGATATCGATGTCTTTGTTCTACATAATCATCACATCACACAAGTTTTGTTAAATACGACATAGAATAAACCATTCTACCATGGTCTGCTGATGGTAGGCGCTAACAGTCCCTAGCTCATGAATCAGCAACATACTCAGCCGAGGTCCTGACCCCACAGGGAGCCTAACTCTTGTTTGCTTTCATTTAAGAAGTGCTCGGCTGGAGATCACTTTAGTCCCGCCATTGTTCGGTTCGCCATTAGAGTTCAGTTAAAAATACACCTAATTCAAGTCTGCTTGAAGAGTTTCTGTTTTCTATAAACGGAAATACAATTACATATCTGAGGCAGTGCCTTAATTGTACTAGTGGGCCACATTAATTAAAAGCTTAAATAAGATGATACGGCCATACAAATAGATTTCTCATTGCTTCTCGACCCATCGAGTTTTAATTAATTCCGAGGCTTATGTCGTAAGTTCAAGTCCTAATATTCCCATATTGGATTGACAGGTATTTACAATATACGTTCGAGAAAAATAGTAATTCGAAAAAGAAACTAAATAATAGAAAGTATAGACTCTGGGTCAAAATAGCGAAAAACATTACAACATGCCTTTGAGACAAAACGTCTTTTTTATTTTACTACAAATAGCCAACTAAAATAGTCACGCCTAATGGTTGTTACATAGAGGCACATGCAATATTAGAGGTATATTATGTTGGTATACCTATGCTAATAGCATAAGAGATGAACCCTCATGCTTACACTGGACTTTCTTAAATAGTCCTGGAGACTACTCGCTGCTGATATTTTGCTTGTGCTTCTACAGGGAGTGTAGCAGTCGAGGAGCAATTAAAAATGGTACGTAGTTACCATTGTATCCTGTCTCCCTTCGGCTGATCTTCTACCGTCCTGAAATAACGGATCGAGTTTCGAGTGCTTAATAACAAAGGACGACAGCTGCATGTATCACCCATCGATTTAATTAAGGCAAATAAAATGTGGCCCCGTTAGCATTTTCTGATAAGAATTATAAACGTGCCGAAGTCTTATAAAATGCAATGTGCACATTGCATTTTATAAGATTAAGAGAGAGGAAGTTACGCAGCCATATTTACTTAGATATCGGTACTTTTAGTAGGTACCTATGCTATCTCAGTAGTTAATACGAACAGAGCTCGTAACAATATACCTACAAACGTGTCAAGAGGTCTAATATTTTTTACTTCAGTATTGATTAATTTATAATAAAATGGATGGCTTTATCAACGATTCGCCCACCACGGCTTATATGTTCATATTCCGCATGAGAAATCGATAGCGAACAAAACATTCATATTTTAGAACACCTATACTTATAAACCTAAAGTAGACCTCTGCCACAGGGCAGATTCAAGTCACATAGAATTTTCCATTACCTAATAGGGGCGTGGAGTTTTTTATCGACGTATTTACCACTTCCACCCCTTATTTATATAAATATGTAAAATGAAATGTAAATTAAATTTCAATATTAAGAGAATTCTAGTGTAAATAACATTGAACAATGAATTAACAATTTATGAAATACAGCACTATGCTGAGTTTCCTATTTTCAAATATGGTATATTATTAATGCTTAGGTACTTATACTGTTTCGTAATAATCCTATGTTTTGACAACATTCCATGTTTCATACCTACCTAGGAGCGTTCTTGATCATATGATGCCTAAACTTGCGAAAAAAATATATTTAATAAAATAATAAAGAACTTGTTCATCAAAACTGATGCTAGGAGCATTATATTTATTTTATTAGTGAATTTAACCCAAATAATTGATAAATGTCATTGACAATTTGGACCAACTGTCGTAATAATTATCTTACGCTGTTATGATTTAGATACGAAAATAATATACTTACATGTACACATTAATGCTGCACAGTGCACTGATATAAATATGGGGGCTGTTCGTACAGCATCAGGATTGACTTATTGTATTATTTTACTGCACTCACGTCGGCTGAATTACAATGGAATTATGTTACAGTGGTTCAGTTATGACTTGATCGGGTATGCGCGTCGATATCGGTTCGCAAGTGTGGCGCGGTCGGCGACATCGGCGACCAGCGATGGTGTATTGGCGGCGGCGAACGGCGCGGCCTGCCTGCGTGCGCACCACAGCTTGCCCGCCGCCGCACCGCAATCCGCACCGCTGCCTGCATGGATTTGGACTCCCAGAAGGCATCCTACACCCCCCAAACACTGTCGCCGTTCTCTCTCACATTCACTGACTGATATTACCTCAAATACCCCATTAGTATTTAGATCTGTTTACCTATAAATACCGAGCGATAACTTATAATTTGGTAGGTATAGTATAATAACAAATAGGTACCTACGTGATCTTTTATTTTGACTAAGTCTATACAAGGTTGAGTTATGGCAATTGAAAAAGTTGGCAGGAAATTATGTCGATGTTTGTTGACATTACGCCATGCGGTCTTCCGCTTTTCATTCGGTGCGTGAAAATTGTACTATGCACTGGTAGTATTTTACTACTTATTACAAGTGGTTAGTTAAACAAAACCTTGGGACAATTCCACACAAATTTACCTAAGACCTAAGCAGCTTGTATAGTACAAGCGATGGCGAAACCGATATATATATATATATATATATATATATATATATATATATATTTATAGCTTTCATTAATATCATCCACAGAGTCCCACATGGGATAGGCAGAGAACAGTAGCGCCAGGTCTCGCTAGACCTACAGACGTCTTTTGCATATCTACTTACATCAAATATATCTTTCCTACATAAAATATAGGACATCCAAGCGAGTTCGCTTCAGGACATAGTTACAAGGCCTAAAATGGAAGCGATCTCGCGATCAGGACCTCTACACTTCCTCTGCCCACTACACCAGCCAGCAGTTTATTTAGTAGAATCCAAGTACTTAGTATCTATATCAGAATATATCACTATTCTTATTGTTACTAGATATGTATCTTTTCAGTTTATAGTGAAGGCAATAGTCGGTGTATAAAATCGGAATTACATACATACATATCATCACGCCAAGTCCCTAACGGGGTAGGCAGAGAGTATAGAGCGCCAGTTCTCTCTAGACTTACATACCTCATTCGCTTCGTCCACATTCATCAGTCTCTTCATACATGCTCGTCGGTTTCGAGTACTCTTGACGTTCCCGTCCTTCAGAGTCCGATCTATTTGATCTATCTAAAATCGGAATTGTATATAAAATGTCGCTTAATGAAAAACACATAAAAATAAAATCAGTCTCCATATCCGTGGTCTATAATTAACTACCGACAGAGATAAAATAACATTACGAAACTGGGTTAACAAAACTATCTTCGGTTTAGCACTCTTGAATATTTTAATTAGAAGGTATCTATGTTAGTTTATTAGCCTTTATTTGATTTAAGTTTTAATTACGTAAGTACGTAATAAAAACGTTGTGTTGTGTTTGTAAGGTTGTACTTAACAAAAGACGTATTTATGCGTTTTTGTAAAATAGGTACCTACCTACTACGTCCTAACAACTGAATCCATACATACAAATTCTAAATCATGAAGCGTAGCATACATGTAATTACGAAACGTTATCAGGGCTGTGGAAAATGACAAAGGGTACCTACTCCTCTATCCAGAAAACTCAAATTAAACTTCATTGTTTTATTAATGCTGTAACGATAGATAACCAAATAATTCAATTTGACAAAATGATACATGCGAGCGAAGCCCCGGGCAAATGTGTGATTTTTGGTATGATATTTGTTTTCTAAGCTTGTAGGTATGAAGAGTCAGATTTTTGGAAAAAAAAACTATTAATTACTTAATACGCTGTACTCTAACCAAATGGTTCCTTACTTCACTTCGACGTCTGTCCCGATTTCTGCGCGTATTCAATGTTGCTTGGCTAGGGAAAACGTCTACCTCATACATGGCAGGTAAACGGCAGTTATGTCAAGTGATCTAGTATAAACTTCGAAAGAAAAGGTGTGCTGAGATAAGGATATCTACCTATTTTGAATAGTGTCTCGGAGTCTTCTTCTAGAAGTTGTTGTTTATTATGAATAATATCCTCCTATTTACTAATTACTGCTCAAACGTATGCAGGTTTCTTCTCGATGTTTTCCTTCACCGTAAAGCTCGTGGCAGTTCTAACTGCACTTAAGTTCAGAGAAACTCATTGGTACAGTCGGGATTCGAACTTGCGATCTTAGTGTCACAGCCAACTGCTCGAACCACTCGGCCCCCAGGGCTGTCCTATCCAAGACGAAGAAATAAAACCAATAGCTCCAGAAATAAAAAAAATATTAAAGTAATTTTTTTTAATTATTGTATTTTACTATTGTCCCAACAGATATCGCCATCTATCTGTTAGAATAGTTTGGAGCTAACAGATAATTATAATATATCCTCACGCCTTCCAACAAGGGTCCCCGAAGGGGTAGCCAGAGGTGTATAGGTAATAAATACCCACACACCCACTTTCCGCCAGAGGTATATTTGGTGCCAACGTGACAGATGGCGAGTCCATCGCCGTTACTCAAGCACGACTATACATACGCCTTTGAATTTCTTCTCAGACGTATGTAGGTTTCCTCTCGATGTTTTCCTTCACCGTAAAGCTCGTGGTGTGACTAATCATAACAACAGATAATTGCGACTGTCAAATATCCAATAATTTGCAATAAAATTGAGATGTAAGCTATCCTATCCTTCAAATTCGATCAAACTGCACAGTGTGCAAATTTAATTAAAATCAGTAAAGTAGTTTAGGAATCCATCGCGGACAAACAACGTGACGCGTAATTTATGTAGATAAGAAAGATTGGTATTATATAGGTGTGTACTACCTATACACCTCTACCTACCCCTCGGGGACCCTTATGGGAAGGCGTGAAGATATTTCATTGTGGCCTATGACATTTTTGAGCAACTATCCTATTTTCTGACACTGTATAAAATTAGTTGTGTCGCTCAGCTTCTCTAGGGTGAATGCGGGAGGGCTAAGCTTCCGTATAGATTTTACGGGTTAGTTTATATAAATATGTCTGGTGTAAAACGCGTGATTATGATACCTTAATACTAGTCACATTAGTTATATGAAAAACAAGCTTTTGACACAAATTTAGATACACATTTTACATGTTTTGTATTAAATAGGCTATATACTGAAATAATTAAAATTTTAAACCAGTCGGTCCAGGTTTCCATCATATAGTAAATAGATTTGTACCTAAATTTACAATCTTCACTTGGACAGGTATTATGGAAACTGCAGCAATATGATAATTTTCTTTAATCCAAATAAGTGACATTAAGTTGAAATTACTTTCATTTTACATCCCCAAATAACTAGAATATAACTTTACACCATCTTAACTACCGACCCTCAACACAGCCAAGTATCGTCAAAGTACTATACTTAGGTCCAACCTTATTGTTAAAGTTAAATAATATTGTCCTATACATTTATCCAAGTGGAATATTTTACGAACTACTAAACACTTCGTAAATATTTGCGCCTAGTAGTTTCAATTTGTCATTGAGAGTGAGCTGTTGTGTCAATAGCTCTGGAATGTTGGTACTGCCTTTGCACAAGTTTTTAGAAATCAGTTCATTTACCACTGGCAGCAGTTTGACAAAATACAGTTCCACTTTATTGACGTCAACAAAGGGTGCAGCACTTGCACCTAGCTGTAAAGCCCCGTTTGTCACAATGCATACATCCTCTACTTCTAGATGTTTTTTGGATGTTGGTTCAGATTTTGACACAAATAGGTTGGCCATCTCATCAATGACAGTGGAAAAGCTTCTGCTTACAGAAGATGTTGTAATTGAAATAACTTCATCACTCTCTAAGATATCCATAGTTTCCTTTACAATAGTGTCCAATTTAGCCTCATTAATTTCCGTATGGTCAACTAAATAGTGTGCCATTTTCTTGATAGGATCTCCTTCTGCAGTGTCAGTGCACAAAATTGTTTGTATCGACCAGAACATCTGTTCTACTTCTTGTAATGTAAGTTTCTTTTTAAGGGAGACTGGTTGAACAACCTTTCTGACAACTCTTTCAATTTGACTAATGAGGTCTTCAACCCCTTTGCCAACAAAATGGTGACAAAGAGACAGATACTTTGCCTGCAGCGTACTGTCCACAAGTGGGTCATCCTCTTGCACAGAATCCCTGTATAGGTATCCACCAATGATGTTCAACTGTGCACGTAGTGTTACCTGTAGTATGCAGAGTGCATATACAAGAACACATATTCTAGTGAATATTAAAATTTTCATTTGTTCCCACAATTCCAATTTGTTATCTGGATTCTCTTGAAGCTTCTGAACAATTTCCTCCGTATTTAAGTTATTTAAAATACTTTCAGAAACAATTTTGGACAGGGAAAGAATTGTCTGATTGCAGGTACGTTCTGTGCTCTCAAAGTGCTGTTTCTTACGAGTCATTTCAAAGAACTTTTTTGCCTCTTTCTCTTGCCAGTCCCGTAATTTCTTCTGGGCATAGCTTGTGATTAAATAGAGGCCACCAAAAACTGCTCCAGTAACAATAAACTTCCTCCGGTGACGGTACAAAAAGTTTTTTAGGCTTGAAAACATTTTTCTTGGTATTGTTTCTTTATTTACTGGAATTCAAGAGGAGCATCCGAGCGATACTTCGTTGTATTCATAAGACGCTTGGTGATAAAGGTAGTTGCATCAATGAACCTTTCAACACAGTTCATGATGCAAACTTCAGTTTTTGAGTCCAGTCTGCTGGACGGGCGGCCCATGCAAGTATCCCAGCATGTGTCAGTGAGACCATGTACCAACACCTGAAAGGTAAATAAATATGTTTTTGTAAATAAGTAATAACTGGGGGACACAGAACATAAACCCTTCAGATATGTAAAAGTATTTTTACTAATATTTTATTCATCAAACCAATTTTCGAGAACAGTATGATGCTTGATACTATAGTATATTTTACGGGACCCTATAAGATTTTAATATTGATTAAATTAAGTCGAGTAGCAATTATAAATTAGCAGTAATGTAAATCAAGCGATAATTTAAACTCCACTTTTCTCCTATTTATTTTACTGAAATAATCAATGATTTATAATATATACCATAAGAAACACGATGTAGATACAGACGTTTAAGGTAATATTGGAGGTGATTATTTTTTATACGAATCTATGAAGGATCTTCAAATTACAAGCTTGACATGTCTTTAGGTTATTATAAAACTTACGTAGTCAAATAAATACGTTCGTAACTTTTATAATATCCTTTAATATGTTTTGTTAGGGCAAAGGTCAATAACAGAGAATAATAGTGAAGTTTGTTCCAATTTTCCCAGTGGGATTATCATGCGGATAGCCATTTTGCATTTGGAATTGAATTCGCTGTTCAGCTAATATGAAGTGCATGTTCTAGGTACCTGGAAACGTTGTTTCTGCGTTTCAGCAAGTATAAAATGTTCCAACTGGGGATCAACAATTTCTTTTTCGGTCATAATCAACAATGATCACCGGTTTTGATAGGTAAATTTTTATAAGAATTAATGAGACATGGTAGTACTATATTAGCTCATTAGATAAGTGTCGAGGCAATAACAAAAATTTCAAGCGATTGAGAAATAATAAGACAAATATTAATATGAACGGGAACTTTAGACCTGTGAGCCGAGCACGAAGACGATTAGACGACGACACGACACGACAGTAATAAAAAATATAATAGCAAAAGATTCTATTATCCTCTATATAATTTGTGGTGATATTCTATTGTGCTCCGAGCCATTAATATTATTTAGATTAGAATGTAATGTTCTGATCAGAGGCACTCTGTGGATGGCGTGAGTGATAGTCTATAGACTATAAATCAAGCTAATAAATAATAAAAACTAATATAAAAGGCACTGTGGAAGTAATATTCTTAATATATTTATTTCCAATCTATTCTCCTTACATCTTAAATCAATAATTAGACGTAATAATAAAAAAACAATGTAATAATAAGCATTAAAAGGATGAATTTTAAAGTTTTATTATAATCAATGAAATTTCAATATTGTTTTCTAAGACTAGGCTCCAAACTACTATAAAGATTATAAGAAAAAGCTATCATGACGCCGGCGCATCACTGTTTTGACTTTTGCTTTCAAAGCCGACATTCGATGATTCGACAATGACTTGGTATTTGGAATTAAAGATTCCTGTCAAAATAAACATATTTCGCTTGTTTTAAAATATTTAATATTTGAATTACTATTATGGCACATATCACTCAATGGAAATTTTTCGAAGAAACGGATTTAAGTGGTTGTACTCTGGTTATTCCAAGTGTTGCCGTTGGAAACGTTGGGCAATTAACCTGCGACTTGTTAATATCATCGTTATGTATGAAGAAAATTGCCTCAATATATAGCCCTGCCTTCATTCCTATATTAGGATGTGATCCATATAACTTAAATTCCAGCAGCCTTTCGACGTCTTGTGAGCTGTATTACTGTGGATCTAGGAATTTATTAGTCTTGCAGATCCGCGCTCCACTTGTTTTCAAGTATGGACAAACTTTTCTGCAAGAAGTCGTATCAACGTTTAAACAGAGGGGTATAAGAGATGTAATCGTTTTATCTAGCAGTTTTGCACATGAGAAGAAACATATAATGAGCTCACAATTCAGGTTTGTGGCAAATGAAACTAGTCCACATATAAGCAAAGCCAGACTTCTAAACTGGGTAGAGCATGAGCCCATGGACACTAGTTTGAAGATATATGGTGGAGGATTTGCTTCATTGCTGTATAAAACATGTTTGGACAACTCATTGCCATGTCTGGTACTGTATAAATACTGTTCTGAAGGCGATAACATACCTGATGCATATGAAACTATTCAATATCTACATGATGTTATTCCAATTTTAAATAACAAAGCAGATTTAATGACAGAACTTGTTCAGCCAGTATCATGGAAACTTTTGTTTGGTAGACCACCACCTAAAGATATTTACTGATTCAAACACATGTATTTCCTTGTGAAATGTTTTTATTTTTGTCAATAAATTCAAATAACCAGTTGATTTGCAATATTTTTTCAACACCTTGACGGGCTTGAAGGCTATCATGGCAGCATGTCTGAAGTATTGTGAGATGAGTGTATGAATGAGGTTCTTATAATTACTAATTAGTGTCATTGGTTTTTTGCCATACTAATTATGTATAAATTAATTAAATTGTACTTGTATATTCAATTTAATGTAATATTTAATTAATTATAATTTTTATGTTATAAATGTGAATGACTGTCGGTTACACTTTCATGCCTAAATGACTGAACTAATTTAATGAAATTTGGTACAGAGATCGTCTAGTGCCTGACAAAGGACATATAATACTTTTAATGCTAAAAAAGGGTTGTAAGGGGTTGAAATATGGGATGAAAATTTGTATGGAAAAATTTAAACAAAATTTAATGCTGCCCAGTCACTATTCCAGGCGGAAAAAGTCACAGGGAATACTGTTTCAGAGGTAAGGTGTGACAAACTGACCAAACTCAAAGTGTGATGATATGTTAACTTCTAATAAATTATAAAAAAAAAATATTAATATAAATTTGAGATTGCGTTAAATCGTCTTTCTACTATTCTCCTCTATTTTGGCATAGTGCATCTAAATTTTCACATTGCAGCAGTAAAAACAACTAAGACTTGCATACCTACACCATATATATGTAATAATGCTAAATTTTTAATAATTATTGACTGCATACTTGTATAACTGTAGGTAATTTTTGTGAATGATGCTAAAAAACTAATTTAATATGGATGTTATGATACTTAAAAAAAAGTATTGTTATTGTTTCATTCAGTTACATCACAAGTCTATGTGAAGACGTTTTCACCATCGATTCAATTTTCCATCCATCTATCATACCATCTATTCAATATTCTAGCCCCTTTTGTAGGTTGAAGTCTTTGACCTAGTGGATACGTTTTAATACATTAATGTCTGAGTTCAGATGGCGCCAGATGTAGGTAGATTTACAAAATCAAATAATTACAATTGGTACACTTTAACATTAATATTGTATAAAATTTTAAAACTCAGAAACTTTTAAGAAAAAATTAATTCAATGATTTTTGAGGTTTAAATTGACATTTAGATAGAATTCTTATCTTAGGCTAGCTGAGCTAACTTTGGATTATTAGTATTAATTAAAACAACCACAAAAAAACATATCCTATAGTACAAAATAAAATAACACAGAGGCACATTTATAGATACACATTACTAAACCCATTTCTATTAATAATATTCATGTATTGTGTACATGTTGAAGCCGTGGTGGCCGAGTGGTTCGAGCAGTTGCCTGCGACGCAAAGGTCGCAAGTTCGAATCCCGACTGTACCAATGAGTTTTTTCTAAACTTAAGTACAGTGATTAGTCACACCACGAGCTTTACGGTGAAGGAAAACATCGAGAGGAAACCTGCATACGTCTCAGAAGAAATTCAATGGCGTATGTATAGTCGTGCTTGAGGAACGGCGATGGGCTCGCCATCTGTCACGTTGGCACCTAATATACCTCTGGCGGAAAGTGGGTGTGTGGGTATTACCTATACACCTCTGCCTACCCCTTCGGGGCCCCTGTGGGAAGGCGTGAGGATATACTAATATTCATGTAAAAAAATAATAATAAGTATAATACTAAGGCCTTACAAAGATTTTCCAATGGACGTCGATACCATCGTACAAGATGTGACGTCATAAACAAATGTCCATTGATCCCGAAGAACTAGCTGAAACCGAGCTAGAAGCTGTATGTGGTCTGTATTAAGGTACATATTTATACCTACAATCTTTGCGTGGATATAGATCGCTAATAACTGAGCCATTTTATACCCGTGGGAAATCATCCCCATTTAAGATTTTCGAAGTGGGTCGTGCCATAATTAATTAGATAGAAACCACGAGCAGATTGGCTGATCGTCTAATCAGGTATTCCAAGCGCACCTCTGTCGGTTGTAGCATGATGAATTGGTTATTATTCTTTAAACACAACAAAACACAACTTTGGTTGTATTCCTATATATTACACGATTTGTATACGTATTTTTTTTTTTATACAACAAGAGTGGCAAACAAGCATACGGCCCATCTGATGGGAAACGGTTACCGCAGCCTATTTACGCTCACGATACCGAAGTATCACTTGCCACTTGAGTGTTGCCACTCTGTGTTCGGAGAGTTATAGTGTGTTGGCAGCATAATGGGTTTAATCCCTCTGCTTCCAACACAATGTAACAATCCTCGCCCCTCCCCAAGGAGTTCATTACTGGAAACCTTATTCACCGCGTAGGAACACAACACAAAAAATTGTGTTATTTGGCTACGGACTTCTATAAGGTGGAGGTCCTGCCCCAGTCGGGCAGCTCCGAATTCGAACGGGAAACCCGTTATGCCCTACCTCTCTTAAAACTGTAGTAAATTACAAGCAAAGTGTTAATGCTGTTACAAATGATGTCCATTCCGCAAAGCAGAATACTGGAAACAGTAAAATCAAAGGAAAAAATACATGAACTACATTTTGGAACTTATCAAGTATATCTATCTCCCAATCAATAATAACAATGTGGCCAAATGAGGTTATTATTGTAGAAGATTATCCTACAGCGTCCGCGCGGATTATCCCATACGAACCTAGGCTATTAGAGCGGTATCCCGGGGGTCGTCGACTACACAACTGCAATCTATACTAAACACGGAACTATTCGCGATAAAGTAGATTTTGAAAGCGGGACGTGTAATATACCAATTATACCGAGCTGTACCAACTTTTGCCCAACGTCGTTAACTTAATGTTACATACTATTATTCTTCTCCCAAGTACCATAATTTGAACTTTGAAGGACATTGAAATAAATAAAACTACGATTAATAATAAGTTCTTTAAGTTACGTCTAGCTATTAATCGGTACCAAAGTGAGGTTTTCATGATCGTAGACTGAACTCCATGTACATCCTTTCTTGGTCCTAAGGTGTAAGGTGTAAATACAGGTATATTAGATAAATTAAATTACCAAACTCAGCAAAACTTAATGTTACTTTACTTTAATTATTTTCCAGCGCCAAGTAATATTCAAGTGACTGCATTGTTATGAAAACTATTTTGTGTCTTTTCTGCTTAATCAACTTGCCATACTGCAGTTAAACTTTATGGTCAGCGCATATGTTCACAGTTATAGCCGCATGTCGACGCTGCATAGCAGAATTCTTATATTTTCATTCCCGTTGCTGAAGTGAAAAGTTACAGCCGTGGTGGCCGAGTGGATCGAGTAGTTGCCTGCGATACAAAGATCGCAAGTTTGAATCACTAATTGCCAATGAGTTTTTCTGAACTTAAGTGATTAGTAACACCACGAGCTTTACGGTGTAGGAAAACATCGTGAGGAAACCTGCATATGTTTGAGAGGAAATTCAAAGGCGTATGTATAGTCGTGCTTGCGTTAAACGGCGATGGACTCGCCATCTGTCACATTGGCACCTAAAATATATCTCTGGAAAGTGTGCGCATGGTTACTACCTATACACCTCTGCCTACCCCTTCGGGGACCCTTGTGGGAAGGCCTGAGGATATCTATACTAATATTATAAAGCTGAAGAGTTTGTTTGTTTGTTTGTTTGAACGCGCTAATCTCAGGAACACAATTCCAACACAAACATAATTTTTCAATTCCAACCAGTAGGGTTGGAATTGAAAAATTATGTTTGTGTTGGAATCCATTTCTCTAGGAAGGCTTTAGGCTATATAACATCACAATACGGCCAATAGGAGCGAAGCATAAATGAAAAATGTTGCAAGAACGGGAAAAAATATTCCTTTTTGAGAGCTTCCGTTGCGTGCGCTGCGTAAACGGTTTAAGTTACGAAAATATCATGTACGAGGGAATTGTTCCACTTTAAAAGTAAAAAAAAAAGTCCGCGACAGCATATGTCTATCTTTTAAAATTTAACCACTATAACCCTTTTTATGGCAATTAAATTTGTTCGAAATTAATGCATTATTTGCGGGGATGTTTTATCAACACAATATTAATACTTATCCAAATAAATATATTATTAATCACAAGTATTTTAATGTAAACGAAATTGTACCTGACATCACTTGACATGACTTGACTTGACATCATTTCAATCAACATCTTAGGAGATAGATATAATAATGTTAAAATAACTCCACAATTCAGATGCGTGGTCGGCTCGCTACGGAACGGTTGAACTCTCAGCAAACTGATTTTTATTTGTTTTTGCGATTTTTAAATTACTCTTATTCACTTCACTCACTTCGTTACTGAAACAACTCTCTCTCTCTCTCTTAGGTACCACGTGGAATGTAACAAAAAAAAGTTGTTCAGTTTCTAAAATAAAAGTAGCCTAAATTGCTCCTTTTTACATCTGCCAGTGAAAGTCCCATCAAAATCGGTCTAGCCGTTTCAGAGATTAGCCGGAACAAACAGACAGACAGGCAAAAATTGTAAATAGTATAGTTTACATCTCAAAATTGGACCCGATAGGTGGCGCTGCGATCGTGTTACGGGTAATTTAACTTTTTCACCCAAGTGAAGCTGGGCGGGACAGCTAGTATATAATATAACTGTATCCCTTGCTAAAAGAGAGTGTTATATCTCTCCCTATTCTTTTGGAGACCTTTGAAGGAGGGCGTGATGGTCTGATATAATAAAAAAACTACTAATAGTAATGCCATGAGATGTGGAAAGCGTTCCTGGCCACGTTTTTTTTTTTTTTTTTTTTTTTATTGTCTCTCGTAGCTTGAGTTCCGGGAGCTTTTGCTACTTAACCGGTCAATGGCGAGACCTAGGACACCAGCCAGGCACTTTAGTACTAAGCAACACAGCTAAGGGCACCCCCTGTGGGGTACGCACCTCGGCTTAGGGCGTTGCTGGATCGCGAGCAAGGGAGCTGGGCTGGAAGCCTGGCCACGTTTTCAGCTTACGCAATCTTAAGGGCGCACAAAAACGATTTTTTAACCGACGCGATAACCGATGGTATGCATTATAAATGTTGGAGAATGAACGCGGAATGGTGAACCTTCGCAACGGCCACCCAGCGGGCGCTAAAGTGTTATAAATCGCCTGTTATCGCCCCCGAGCAATAACTATTTTATGGCCCTATAAAGACAACGTAACTTTATCTAACAAAAATAGAGTACGAAGGGATTTTTTTAAGCGCCTGCAGGCTGTATGGTCTGTTCAAGTTACGGGGTTTGGAAAAGTTAGGTTAAAACGCTTTAAAATCACCCTCGGAAATCCGTAGGCGATTAATACAGTCTATAGGAAGAGAAGAATAGGAATAATAATAATAGAGAAGTGAGAATAAGAGGGAAGAAGAAGAATTACGAGCTCGAGTCGTAGTTGACTAGGCAACCTAGGTCACCTACAAAATCAAGACAGTTTCTCTTTCTGAAAAAGTTTATTTGCCACCTTAGTGATATATAAAAAAGTAACAGCCAAATTTGAAATCTGAATTCCATCATTTAGTCTTTCGCCTGAAGTTCAGAGATACCTATATAATTAAAACAGCTAACTGAATACCCCCCCTTATTAGGAAGTCTATGAGAAAGACAATATCAATTAGGTAGTTTTTTAATTAAGCGTGTGGGTGAACCTTATTGTTGTGTTTGGGGCGTGTGTAGATAGATTTATCACGGGCGCAATGAATGCATTAACCCTCCTCAATTGAGTTCACGCGCTTCACACATATGTAAATTGCTAGGTATTGTACATTTACTTTGTGAGTAACACAGCTGTAATAAGTTATTTAATGTTAGTTCTAACATATTTTCGTATATATTATCAGGAAACTTGTTTTTTGTTCTTCTTATTTTTGGGTACCAAGCGCATTCCCATTCCTAAAAGCTTTGTTGCAAAATGGTCTGCATTTTTAAAACAAAGGGTCCTGTTATAAATGGGCGCTTTTGCCCGGGGGCGATGATCTCGTGCCGAATCAATTAAAGGACCTTTCTCTCTAGCTCCCATTCTCTCGCCTGTTCCAACTCAATGAGCTGCTACAAATCGTATCACAGCGCTTTTTATCATGGTATAAGCTAATTTCATTAACAATTTTTTCTAAAAATAAAATATGTACTATACCAGGCCTGCTATGTCCAATATAAGTACCACACTACGCGATCCAGCGTGTGTGTACCTGCTAAGTTACAATCGATCACAACTTCGCGAACCATATTACAAAGGTATATAAATCAGCTAATGGTTTTAGTTGTAGTATTTTCCTTCTTTTTCTTCCTAATTTGAACATCGTTGTCTTTCTCTTTCCTCGATAATTAAAACGACAGGATATAATTTCTCCCGATTGTTTGCACCCGAAAGTTTAGTAAAGTTTTGGTAAATCATTAACTGGGGTTGGGCATTGGGCTTTGAAACTTGCAATATATATTGACAGGAGACAGTAATTAATCATCTACCCGCAGGCTTCGTAAATGTGATGATACATACATGAGTAGCTAAGTGACATAACGCGCCAAATACGGCCGACCGAGCGACAGGCTGCGAATTTGGCGTGTTCGATTGAGTGATCAATTCGGGCAATTTATCGTGAAATTAATCGATATCAGAATGGTAACTGCCACATATTTCTCCCCGCCCTACTACTTGGACCGATGTTGACATTAAAGCTCATATTGAACCCTTGCACGCGGGCCCCGAACACGTATTATGTACCTATGTTATTGCTGGAGCCTGTCGCTAATATTCGCGACAACACAGCACTCATATTAATGAGATATGGGGCTGAGAGCATCTTATGACTTACGAGTGGATGTTTAAGAGCCATCGACGTTTGTTGAGAGGGGAGCTTACGTATTAAGCCAAGAACAATTCGTGGAAATTGAAACTCATGAAACAGGCGCTCACAACAGAAACGCTTACATTTTATGCATGTTAAATAAACGAAAATCATGTTATTGATATTGCTTTTACTAATTTAAGTTTAAAGTTCAACTGTATAAGTGGTTGAATGACAATAACTTTTATATTGTTAAAGATTTTTTTGAACACTAACCTGGATTTGCATGCTGAATACTCGGCAAAACATGTATGTACAAAATTATTTATTTATTAACACCAAATTTATACCATGTTTTTTTGCAAATAAATGATTATTATTATTATGACCGTAATATTTACCGTGATTCTAGCCCAAAGAATTCATCACTTTCGAAGTTAGCATTCAGTCCAGTCTTCTTGCTAGACTTAACCTAATATCACTCTAGCTAGAAAGGTATCAATACAAAAAAATGTGTCTTATGTTATCTTAGAGCTTTGTCCCTTAGATAAATCTGCGTACCATAATGTCTAAGTATGTGTATTTGTTAAGACTAGCAACACAATTTGATATCATTATATTAAGCACACCGTACATCACTCTGTTTCCCTTTTTATGACCATTAAAGCTAACGCGCCGTATTATTTTTAAGTACGGCATAGGTACCTGAATTATAAATAAGGCTGAAATCCTGACTGTTAAAAAGCAGTAGAGTACGACGGTCATAATTATGTTTACTTTTATTAGACCGTTAATTATGTTCCTCTTGCGCGAAATGACTGCACTAACTAAGTAAGCTTGATTTTTCTTTTACTTTCAATACAATAACAATGCCTTTGTTATTAATAATAACTATTTTTTTTTTAACATATGACATGGCTCAGAGCCTTTTCTTTTACCTTACAATAACGAGTATTAGAAGAGTCCACCCTTTTTCTTGGTCTGAGAAAGCCACTTGTAATATAACATTATTTCGTTCTTAATCTAAAATGTATAACTACTAATTAGCTTTATTATTATAACCTATAAATATTAAGGATATTTAGATCTTCCTAGTGGTCATCCTTTAGGGAAGGCAGAGGTGTATAGGTAATACCACACACCCACTTTCCGTCTAAGATATATTTTAGGTGCCAACGTGGCGAACGATGGCGAGTCCATCGCCGTTAGCCGCCGCCATATTTCTTCTCAGACGTATGCAGGTTTCCTCTAGATGTTTTCCTTCACCGTAAAGCTCGTGGTTTGGCTAATCACTGTACTTAAGTTCAGAAAACTCATTGTTACAGTCGGGATTCGAAGTGGTTTGCAGAGAAGATAACCAGTTATATATATATAATATAATATATCCTCACGCCTTCCCACAAGGGTTCCCGAAGCGGTAGGCAGAGGTGTATAGGTAATACCCACACACACACTTTCCGCCAAAGGTATATTAGGTGCCAACGTGACAGATGGCGAGTCCATCGCCGTTACTCCAGCACGACTTTGAAGGTTTCCTCTCGATGTTTTCCATCACCGTTCAGCTCGTGGTGTGACTAATCACTGTACTTAAGTTCAGAAAAACTCATTGGTACAGTCGGGATCCGAATTTGCGACCTTTGCGTCGCAGGCAACTGCTCGAACCACTCGGCCACCACGGTTCTTATCACCAGTTATATATTTACTAAATTAGACGTCTATCGATTTATCTAGAATTTCTATAATAAACCGCCAATTTTATTTCAGACATAAGCGCCCACGTTTTATATGTAAGTAGATGCTACTTACAATTTAGCCTTAATTTAATACTATACGCTAAGCCGCTGGTATTTTTTATGGATGAGGAAAAATACGTCCTCCTTGTGAAATTTAAACCTAGTTGTAACCAGCATAAAGCATACACTATTTTTCTTTGCGCTTGTCTGCATTGTTTTTAATTTCTCACATTATATTATATAGCAATAGAATTAAAAATAAAAGAAATAATGTTCATAGTTGCATGACCGCGCTCGGACCTTTAACCTCATATCGCTCCTACCCGGCTCGCCCAGCGATGTAAAAACTGACCGACTAATGTGGTTAAGTCACTGAAAATGTAACCAACCCCGTTTCTGGGTTCAGTTTAATACCAGACCCAGCTTTCCAACTTTATTACATTACTAGCCCTAGCTAGCTTCGCCCTAGCGGTGTTACTTGCAAGTAATAAAAGCTAAATAGTATGATGATCGGTTGAGTAGTTAAAAAGTGAAAGTGTAACAAATAAACACTTTACAATATTAGTGAGGATAAATTTACCTTGCGATCCTTGCAACACAGATAACACATGTATGTGACACAGACACTGAAATTCTGCTGCACCTAATTCGTAGAACGATAAACAACCGATTTTTTTAACAATTACACACAGCATCACTTCACAGCTTACCTACAAATTGATCTCAAAGAAACAAATACAGTGGCATGCGATATACTTCAAATAATTTAAGTAATCACCTGCAAAGTCAAGAACGCAGGGCCCAACCCAAGTCTAAGCTCTTGAGTTTTCTGAACTTAAGTATTGTAACATGACACACAAATTTTATAGCAACATGGAAGGAAGGCATCGTGAGGAAACTTTTGAGAAGAAATTCTACGACATTATGAAAAGTTTCGCTTGCACGCAAACTGTAAAAGTGGGTGTTATAAAACTCCGCCTCTCTCAACCGCCAGGATAGAAAAGATTGTTGGATTGTACATAAAAACAAAATTTTACGCCGCGGGCTAGTTACCATGAAAAGAATCAAAAACATGTGGAAAAAGTATTCTTATATCTTCACGCTACCCAATAAAGGTCCTCCTAAGGGGTAGACAGAAGTGAACAACGCACTCTTTTCCCCGAAGTTATGTATATTTAGGTACCAACTGACAGATTGCGTATGACATAAATAAATGCATATTAACATAAACTAAATATGAAATGTAATGAAATTAAAAAAGATGAAGACGTAAGATTCTTTTTTGTTTAAATGAACCAGCGCAGTTAAAATAATAGCAAGTATTATAAGGAATACGATTACTATGAAGAATCCTGTTGAATAACTTATCAAATGTGATGAGTTTATAAGATACTACAACAGTGTTAGAGTGTTGGTAGTTGGGCCGGTTCGTAATTGAGTTATTCGATGAAGTTGTCCCTCGTTGTCCTGTGATTAAGTACCTTGCCCTGATTACTACCTTCTTAAAGTCGGGGTTCCTCGGCTACACGGTTCCAAATAACATCTTACAAATAGTGCTTAAGAAGCCTTAGGCAATCTTTAAAAATGTCCCGAGAATATCGGGATTTTATACAAAGTAAATTACGTTCTGAATTCCAAAAAAATATACGATCTCCTTTGTTTATAAATATTTGGTGATCCAATTAAAAAATATAGTAAATGATTTAGAAAAAACAGATTATGAAGATTAATCTGTTTAGGTATACTAACTGTACTATACTGTAACCCGCGCATAGGTACATACATTCAGAAGTAAGCATAAGAAACCTCAGCTTAACTTTAAAATTACACACATTAACCGCAGACACAGACACAAAGGTGGAAAATACGTTTCACCTGTGTTTATAATGATGATTAGAGTCCGTTAAAATTAAGAAATCTGACCTCGTCGAAGGCTAAACCTGCAAAAGGAGATAAACTGTAAACTTTAATAACTATCGTTCCTTCTTAAACACCTACCTATCATGTTACTTTGGAAATGTGCAAATGGAATGGAGAAAACGCTTAAATGCTTCTAGAGAGAACTGATTCTCTACTCTGTACGACTATCCCGTGAGAGGCTTGGCGTGATGGTATATATATGCATGCTTTGGAAATATTATAAAAGTATAGCAACAGTGTATAGACAGGCTGTGTCAGAAACTAGGGCAGTCGTCAAATATACCTCGCTTTTGCAATAAAAATTGCTATAACGACAAAGCTATAGTGTAGGATCTGACGAGATTTTAATCTTTTTATGTTATTTGTAGTTTCTGATGTAAAGATAGTGCCATCCACGAAGATGCGCCTCGCCAATTTCTAGTCGAGGGGGTCGCGGAATGCAGGGAGTATGACCCGACTCTATTAATTGTAGTGTGCGTGTGCACTCATAGCAGTGTGAACCAATAATACTCAATCATTAGTGGAAGGTTGCACACTCACACTATAAACTATAGTGGGGCGCGTCTTCGTGGATGGCACTAACTATAATAAGCCATAAAAATACGTTTCACGAGCCACCTGTATACTAACAATCCATAGTTGCTTATATATGTATAAGTCAGAAGTATGTTTTGTACTAACATTTTGTTGCGTGTAATGAAAAGGGCATAAACATCTTCCTAAAGGAGTAGTTTTGTAACAAGCATTTTAACAAGCTGTTTTCCGCAGTGTTGGTATGAGTGACAACCGTAATTATGCTCCGGTCCCTGCCGACCGATCCACGACTAACTTTAAATTGAACCGATCAAAACATTTTTGGCTTCATATTTTGCAGATTTGCTAATGATTATTCAAGTTATATTAGGGTAGCATATTACGAGGCGGTTCCTGTCGGAAATTGATCATTTTGATTCGAAAACGTATCAAAGGAATACTGATAACAGACATTTAGGTACTAGTCTGAGAAAATCTAAATGGAATTTTCTTTTAGCATGTCATTAATTTAGCTTTCAATAAATATAAAAGCAATGAATGATGTGTGACAGACCTTATTGAATGTAAGTAAATGCTCAAACGCCATTGAAAAATATTCAATAAATATGTATGAAGGGAGACAAGTAAAATGTTCATACAATTCAATCATGGCGACCTTCTCGAGATATGTAAATTGTTTGTTCTTTAGGAGACACACGGCTCGTGTTCTCTGGAATATGTTATGTGCCCGGTCGTGTCGCTTTTCATTATTAAAATGGAATCTTCCTGCGAAGGAAACATGCCAGTACGAGTGTGATTCACATATTAATTTATCATTACAAATGTAGCCATCCGCATACTTTGCATAATGTTATTAACATTCGAAGTGCCTTATCAGATGGTAATTATGGATTTTCAACGTAATATTTAAATTCTATGTATGCCTTTTATTTTAAGTTGCCATTTGTTTGACCTCATTTCCTCATATTCTCAATAATACAGCAAACTGTACGACAAAATTATGCATGTAGAATCTAACTAAGTTTTTCTGTTTTTTTGTTAGTTTCTGAAAAAAACCTATAAAACCATGTTTCGGAGTAAATATTGCTGTATTTATTAATCATGTATTTTTTATCTTTGGAGCTATTTGTTTTAAACATTTTCGTGAGGATATATAAAACACTCTACAATTTCTAGAAGATAACTGTTATCTGAGATGCTCTATATTAAAATACCTGACAGCTCAAATAGTTAAATAAATGTATTTTTGACATTACGATTATCGACTATTTTATTTTCTCAATATACAACTCGCATTGAAAAAATATATATATATTCAGTTCAACTTTACGTGAACAATGTGCCACTTTGGTAATATTTTTACATATCGACATTACATTTATTTGTCTATAAAATGTTGGAAATACCTTTATACCCTATAAATTTTACGTTCAATAACGTATAGCCATAAACAATTTTGTATATGTAGATATAATGTATAAAATGCAACAGAGTCACGTACAACTTCTAGTTACGTTAAAAGCTATTGGAACTCTTTGAATGTATTACGTATATATAATGCGGTATCCAATAGCTAAGTGCTGGGACATTAAGTAAGGAAGGTGCTTAAGTAATACTGTACATTAGTCTCTTGGAAGCTGTCCAAAAACGCATATTAAGCTATTAGACATTCATAATCTTTGCATAAATCGTAACGTAAATATAAACGGAAAAAGAAGTATAATCGTAACTATAGCTTAGGAGACTCTCTAATTTAATAAGACTCACAATAAAATATAATTTGGTTCTTGCTTGTGACAGCAGGGAGTGGTCTAAACTACTCAACTCTACTATAAATTGTGTACCAATATATGTCTATGGACAAATTGCTACACTATCAAACGTGCCTGTCATTTCGCCTCTAGCCCCCCTACATATCTCGTATACATAGAATAGAATCCTAAAACTTCGGACTTTAAGTACTTAGAATAATGTATGAATCTGTCCATAACTATAATCCTATAGCATAAACAGTAAGTAATTAATTGTAAATTTAACTCATATTTTAATTATAAACCTTCAACGTTTTTTTTTATTATATGATTCAATTCGGCAAGATTCGTATTGAATTCATAATTAATTTACGTATAATTTGTATTTCGTCTATTATTTTGACGTGAACATTAATATTTTGTTATTCATCAACACAAATATTAGTTTTATCTTTCGGCGAAAGACAGTTCATTATGAATTTCCAAATTGCTAGAACAATCACCGTTGCGAATTAGCAATTCAGTCCGTAATCGTTATAATTTTTCACGGTACAATATTCTGTAGGTATATCCACAACATTCCCCTCGAGGGTGAATATTTATGAAGTTGTACGAGACGTCATAAAAAGTAAAACGTGATGCTTTGCTTCGCATCTATGGGGAGAGGAGATACACAATTATAGTCTGACTGTTTGTTAACGTTACTTACATATATGTAAGATGGTTTTTATTTATTTTGTAATATAGTTTTCAATAGGTTGATATACTTTATCGAGGTATACTTCAAACCTTCCCATAACGGCCCCGTAGGGGCAGGCAGAGCTGTGTAGGTAGCTATGTGTACCCGAATGCATCGGCGTTACTCAATCACGACTATACATACGCTTTTGAATTTTCTCTTAAAGTTATGCAGGTTTCTTCTCGATGTTTTCCTTCACCGTAAACCTCGTGATGTGACTACTCAGTTTACTTAAGAACAGAAAAACTCATTGGTACAGTCGCAACTACTCGAATAACTCGGCCACCCTGGCGGTTATTAATAGTAAATTAATTAATATAGGCCTTTCTAATGATTCTAATTCATTAAAAATATTTGTTTTTATTGAGTAACACATCGATAGTTACTCGCTATCCTAACTTTAATCCAAGAATTTAGAAGGCACAGAATTAAATAAGTAAGTTAAGAACAATATATATATATACCTGGTTTTACCTTTCCTTTTTGAGTTATTAATGAGTATTAGCTTTAGGAAAATATTATATTAATAAAAGGCGTCTTAAAACTCGGATAATAATTAATAAATATATTGATTGATCAACTGAAGGTCTCGACTGGCAATCATCTCATTATTCGCACGTACAGATTGCGATGCAGTAGGCTGTGGAAATTGCCAATTAATGTGTCCGCTGCACCCTCCAATCCCGGCCTGGGTTTCCTATAGCCACGTATAAGGCGTACGAATAAGGCTTCGACTGCATGTGTGGGGACTGCTTATGCGATAAAACTACATTTCCAGTCCAAATACCACAAACGGGTTATGCATTTGCATTAAGTTTGTGTTTCGAACTGTACTCTAATGCGCAGGTATATATGTAATTAAATATAACTAAAGCGAAATAAATATCTCCTAGCCTTATTTTAACCCATTGCTGGGACCACCGCACGGTCCGAGTGTCACTCACCCTCTTTTCGTCGGAGATATTTTAGGTGCCAAGGTGACAAATGGCGAGCTTGTCGATTCTCAAGCTCCACCAAACATATGAAAACCATACGAACCTCTGAAATCTCCTCAAATAAAAAAAGGCATGATTAAATATGCAAGAAGGCACCTTTTTAAATATTTCCTCAACTCGTGGTCTGATAAATTAGTATTAATGAATAAATGTAAATGAATTGTCGCTTAAGTTACTTTGGTGCTTAGGTGTACTGTCAAAATATTCCAATTCAGAAAGGTGATAGGTGAAAGGTGACATGATACCGGACACCTACAATATTTTCTTTAAACAAACGCATTTATTATTTGCAAGCAGTTATTAAGTTTTTCTCTTCATTCCGACACCACAAGATTAGCATAAAGACTTGTTTGGCGCTGTATGGATTACGTTTTTGTGCACCTATTGTATAGAGCAGTAATTACGTGGTAAGTAATGTTAAGCGAATTTATAGTAGGCATAGACATAAATTTCATATTCTACGCAAACAGGAAATAATTAACTACATAGAGAAAATAAATTGACTGATGTACCCTTTAATAAACACGAGTATACAGGCTTGAATTTCTGAACTGTTAAGATGCTGAGGTTCTCATAGGCGCACATGGTGCCGGCATACAATCATACAAATTACCATCCATTAAGTATACATCAATTTAAACATTTATCTACACAACAGGCAGGTAATCCATGGACTGACAACTGGGTGCCATTCATCTACGAAATGTTTACTTAGCCTAAATCAGTTAACGTTATACAATACCTGCTTTGAGCGCACGATGTCCAGTAGTATACATTACTGAGAAGCGATAGTGACCAAACAATGCATTGAAATCAATCCAAGTAGCAAAGTGTGCTCTCAGTTCAACCGCCAGGGGAGATGCGCGAATCTGCCAGGTTACGGCAGTTGGCTACGAACCGTAGTAGCGGCTGCTACGCCGTAGTCGCGTTTGCTTACAAGCTTTGCTCGCGTTTCAACAAACACGTGGACGGTTTGGTTAAAACATTTAATTAGTCATAATGTGAAAAAAATTTAGGAGTTGTTTTTCGTAATGCCAAATTCATATATTCATATATTACATATTGAAAGAAAAATCGATTATAACAATGATTGTAATTTTTACGGATAAAAATTAGTCTTCAATTAGGTATTATTTCATATTAGAATATGAAAATTAATTAAGAAGTATATGGTACGTAATATATTAACAAAGCGGTAACACACGGTGACGGATGACGGATCAAAACGAACTGGCACAATGAGTCGGCTCTTTGTATTCACTTACAAATACACATGTGGGAGCACGCTCAACCTCGGCAATAATACCTATAATATAAAACTCTATAGTACAAATATAGGATGTTTGGGAAAATATTCGTCAACTATTTTACCGTTTTTTTTTGCACCGGAAGATGCAATATCTTTGCGTTGTATTTTAATTATTATCAACTGAATTTTTGGCTTTGAAAATCTTTTATACTGCTACACGTTGTACAACTATGTAAGTGAATATCCTTTTCGAATATACTATTATTGCCATCCATTCGGCGCAGTTGATTGTATTAGTAACTCTGCTTTGTAATGGTCGCGGATGTAATTCCCACCCTCTGAAAACATTTACCATAGAGTATATCTTCCCTCGTTTGTCCTAGTACGTTTAGTTCGTAAAGCACGGGCTCAATCTATTACAGCTTCAGTTACGGCATAATTGTTACGGCAAACTAACTCCATTATATCCTGGAAACGTAAAATAATAACTCTCTCTCTCTATTTATAAAGCGTTATATTTGTATTTACTCACCGACTGTTTTTAGGTCAAGTTGGAAAGTAAATTTAATGCATTTACCGTAGAATTAATGTTCTCATTTAACAGTGTAATTAAAATGCCAAGCGTGGCGTGAACCGGTGGACTTTGGGTATCGTGCCAAGTGTAATAAATAAACCATGTTCTCAAAGTGGCTGATGAGTACGGTAGCTCTCTTGGTTATGGATGTGAGGACCGGCGCTCTTCACCAAGTGGGTGGGTATTTTCAAAATTATATTATTGTGAAGTCGTTTCAGTCAGTTAAAAAAAAACATCGAGCGGAAACCTGATGAATCTTGAGCATACATTTGAGAAATTAGAAGATAGTCGTGCTTGAGAAATGGCTATGGACTCGCCATCTCTCACGTCACGCTGGCATCTAAAATATATATCCAGCGAAAAGAGGTTATCTAGGTACTACACACATTTGCCTATCCTTTCAGTGACTATTGTGGGAAGGCGTTAATATATAGATATATATTGCCTACTGTATTATGGATATCAAACAATAAGTTTTATGCTTTTTTTAAATCAATAGTTTACAGTAAAACGTATCCATTCAATTATGGAACAGAGGTCGTCAAGTCATGTTTTTAGTGAAAGGCCTGGAAACTTGCACAGTATCGGTGTAGTATAGCGCAAAAGGAGTCATCTACCTAACCTGGGCTCACAGAAGGGTTTTTTTATTGCATGGACATTGTTATAATACTGTAATATTTCGTATACTGTGTGATTTTAGCGCACAAGCTGGCGTGATGACTATCGTACAAGTGAAAGGCCGATCATATTTCCTAAATTAGGTTCCTAGTAGTGTGATCTTATATGTAGCAGACTTATATTGAATTTATTATTGTTATTACCTTATTCACGTTCTTGTATAAACGCCGAATACAATTTAATGAACCTGTTCCTTGAAACCTTTGTGTGACACAAATTGCGTTGAGACGGAACGACAGGGTAGATTTGTCACATTCATGCTCACATAAATTATGTTTGTCTTATTGCTGACATTTACTCGCACATACATCCTATTTTAACTAAAAGCACGTGCAGACAAGTGTAGTGTATAGTGTTTCACGTGCATTATCATTACCTTACCTCTGGGTAACTAGTTGTGTAATAGCAAAGCACTGTAGGTACTTTCGTTTAGAACACTGAGGCTTGAATCTGAATATTGCTTGTAACTTGAACCACTCTTCCACTATTTAACAATAAATTACATTTATAATTATTCATTTCACACAACTTACTAGAAATACCCCGTACAAAATCATAGTGTGTAACCTGTGAACGCACACACATCCAATACATATAATATTGTATGATATCCGATCCCCGAACTTGTACTTGTGAACCATACGCACGTTGTTTTGTGCGGAGATCGAACCCGAGACATTTAGTATATTAGGCTGTCCATAAAATCAAACGGTCCTGGCTTAGACGGAATAAAAACACGACAAACATATATACATATAATTATGCCGCGTTACTCACGGCGTAGGCAGCGAGAGGAGGGGCATTATTTTTAACATTCAAATAATGTCAAACAAATAGATTGGATCTAAATTAGGCTAAACGATAGGTATTGCTGCATTGTCGTGATTGTACTCTGTTTAAATGACGTTATTCTGCTTTCATTATTGCTCTATGGAAATATGTGACGTGTTCAACGGCTTGTAACGTTTTATCTAGCTATCGATGCCTTTGTTTCCTTATTACATTTGACAGCTCGTGATGAAATCAGGATAAAATAATCCGGATCCAAAAGTAATAAAACCGGTCATATCGATTCGAATTATAATACTAGTAAGGGTGCATTTTTTTTTTTGAAGATTGATTCATTTTCTTGGATAGAGCATATCATACGTATTGTATGAGCTAATAATCTATCTCTGTTTATTCATTTCAGTCGTACTAACGTGAGTAGCAAACATCTTCACTAACATTCGAATTCATACTATAAGTAAGGGTAGGATAATTTTTGAATAAAGAATACAATTCGAAAATGATTATTGGGGTAGGCAGGCTTTTGTTTGTTATAATGTAATTCCATTTAAATTTGTTATTAAGCCCGACCAAATTGCGGTGAATAACCATCGGTCTGCTACAAAGCGCAGGCCACAACAAAAGGAATACTTTTCTGAACATTTATTAAAAGTTCAGTTGGCGATTTGAGTAAGAAATTAGTGGAAAAAACCTTTTTTACGACGCTTCCAAACTTCCTCGCACTTTTATTACCTAATTAGGAGGGGACCCTTTTCTCACTCAAATAGTACCCTGTTAATGGCGTTTTCAAATTGTAATAATAATTTTTATTCACAGGTTGCTTGTGTAATCCGAATTCCTTTGTGTTTTTTACTTTGTATTTGTTACATATATTCATGTATTTAGCTTAAGCTTAACGACGACAAACGGGAAATCAATAGTTTGCTTTGATTTTACCAAGTAAGGTTTGCATTTGTAATAAGGGGTTTGAAAGGAATAGTACGTGGCACAATTACTAATATACCGCATATCGATCTGCTAAGTTAGCCACTTAGGTGGAGTATAACAATGGGTTTGGTAACCGAATCGTAGATATAATATGAAGTAATTTCTTTGCCACATGATTTATTCTGAATAGATGTGAAGGTCATTAAGGTCAAGCTCTCGATACTAACTTCAAGTCAAGACCAGCCACATGATCATAAAACGCCTGGTCCTGGTAACGGGGAACATTGGGTCGGTCACTAATGGCTATAAATAATACAAACGGAGTCGCTGATAGCTGATGATGAAGATACAGAAAGGCAATTTAGGTCTCTGGCATTCGGGGGAAAATATTTAAAGGGAAACGTACACAATTTTCCATAGAACAAGGATTACTTCCGGCATGTTCGCAGGCGTGGAAAGGGATGGCTTTGGACCTATTGTGGGGAAATAAAGTGTCTCAATGACTCACGTGCGCCCAGAAAAAAGGCGTCGTGAGCTCCGGCATCGATTCACTAGGCTCAGCTCTACCAACTACCTAAGAAACACGGCTCACTTTATATAAAAAAAAAAAAATCTCCTATCTTAAGTCCAAATGATTGAATAATGGCCCGGTATTAATGCGTTTACCTACTATAAATCACCGTATTGCAATTGCTATAGTTAGAGACTTGTGACTGTGTGATCTTAGACTAATTCTATGAGACTATTGTTAAAAAAAGCGTGGAGCTCGGCGAACGACAGCTAGTTGATAACTTCACCTACTGACTCGGGACCCTGTTGAGATGTGAACACGAAAGTAAAGGTAGAAGTGAACATAATATTATGTTATACTAGCTGTGTCTGGCGGTTTCTCCCGGATAACGTGTTTGTTTTTTTATTGGAGTAAAATATATCATAGGTATCAATCCAGTTTATAATGTCTCTCAGTGTCAAATTTCATAAATTATATTCAGTAGTTGTTGGTTTTTTTAAAAAGGAACAATTGTGCTCACATTCGCATTTATAATATTAATAGGATTCAGCATGGCGCTGCCATATTGAAGTTCGCTAGCCTCATGTATCAAAGAGCTATAGTCAATGAAGGCTAAGTGCCGGCGTAGGTCGGAGATTGGATCAACAAGCAAAACATTTTAGGGAATTGAAACGTTTTTCTGACAAAATATAGACGATATTCCACGAAATCCCTTAAAAGTTGCAGTAAAGCATATGTTATGAATAATGTAAATAGGGTGCCGCTTTGAATTTACATTTCAGTAAATTCCTAGATTATTCGAGTTACTGAAAAGAATTGGTTCATGGAAGCAGACTAAATATAAAGTGTCTATAAGTTAAAGATATCGCTCGCGGATTGCCGATCATGCTAGCATCTTTGCACGCCCTTCTTTAAGTCTCTGCATTATGGTGGCAATAGTCACGACGGCTATATACATACTTATATATAGCTTGAAGACGTATTATTGTCTATATAGATTATAAAGACGATAATATGTCTTAAAGCTTTCGCATAAGTTAGGTAGACGAATGTAGGTAGTACCCATAAGTATAAGGAAATTACACATAAGGAAATACCTTGAAGTAGGTTTTTATAAGTGAAGGATTTTTATAATCAACACAACTTAACAACCATAAAAAACAAATTTCGTTTCAACTTAAATATTTAATTGGTTTGCGCATACTCACGGCAAGTATCAGGACTTTTTGATATAAATAAGGCTTGTCAGGATTTTTCAGGTGAACATCTGGTGACCCTAGTTGAAACCACAGCCCTCACGCACTAAGTTGTTTGTGTCGCGCGTGCCGAATTGCCGGGCCACAAGTTGTAACTTCTATTGAATTATCTGTGTTGTGATACTGTGTATCCCACTTGTTGGCACTTAAGGATGCAAACGTCTGCTTGAAGCTGGCGAGCATGTATAAAGAGAATGAGCGGGGATGTAGCGAAAGAAGTCTGTAAATTTAGAGAGAACTGGTACTTTGGTAAATACCTATTTTGTGCTACTTTATTAAAGTGGCTGAACAATGAAACGGATGCATTTATTTTTATAGAGATAATTTTTATTACTGTTCAGCCTACCATCGTCGTGGCCAAGGACTATGGCACTCTGGAACATAATACAAATAAAGCAAATAAACAAAAAAATACTCATATAAAAACCAGCTACGAATATACGAATAATTCCACCCAAATTGCCATTGCTTGCCATTACTTAATTATATAGTCTTGGATGTCCTATTGAGTAACAAATAGGACATCCAAGACTAAGGTACAAAATACTGATGTTCATCACACGAGGTGTACCTAATTAGGAATTATATAATTTATTTTTCTTTTTTTAAACTTTCTGGGGATGATACTATGAGGCTTTATTTCTTATCAGGTCGATCAGTTCGTTGGGATTGTAAATATGTTTGACGGTTTTCGTATCACCGTTTCCTATCGAATATTTAATAAGCCACTTTGTCCCCAGCCAACGTCGAGCCACAACAATGCTACAGCTGCGCAGGCAACTCGTCATCACCCTGTGACCAACCCAGTCGATGGACGACCGTGGTCTGTCCATCCGCTCTTCCTTTCTGTGCCACCATCGCCTCATCACCTGGTTTGTGTGACATCTATACTGCCTTAATACAAATATTATAAATAAAAAAACATAAAAAAATATATAAAAGAAAGTTTGTGACGTTTGTGAAGTTATGGTTGTGATTCAATCGGGACAGAACGGCTAAACACAATTGGATGAAATTGGGCACAGCTAGACTATTAGCTGGATTAAAACCTACAATGTTTTATTCCAGAAAAAAAAACTGTTACTGCAATTAAATATTATGGCGAGGTACAGCTGGTATCTATACATATAATATAATAAAGTGATTTATTTTACTATCCAATGGCGCAATTGACGAGCGGTGCCGTCACCCTTAATTAACTATATTTCAAGGTTAACGAAGCCGATATTTTAGTATATTAAATTACAATTTAGGCATCTAAACAGGCGTCTGCCTTAATATAATTAAGTATAAGGTATAATTTCGCATATTTTTGAATATTGTATTGTATGTATCTAGTTATTTAGAATAAATTAACTCAATTTGTCCGTGTGCTAGTCTTCTGTTGTTTATCTACTTCTTCTGTGCTGTTCAATTGTATCGTCCATGTTACGTATATTATCGTAAATTCTAATAAACATTAATACTGAGGTGTCCACGTCCACGGCAGTTTCATTGGACTTAACACGCCAAACATGCACGACAGTGACAACATTATTCGTACCTACATATGTGAACGAGTAATTACTGAGTAAAACTTAATAGTATTAATTCCAAGAACTAATTACTTAAAACACTCAATTGGCTTGGCATGTAAAAACGAAATAATGAAATAAGTATCAGCTGAACCAGACTGAACATTATTTAAAATTAATGCTCGGTGTTCTTGCTCTATCTATAGCTGTGGACTGTCCCTGCATCTGATCTAGGATTAATATTTTTTTCATATTGTATATTTTTAGGTCTCAATAAAAAAATCAACTAGATTTTTAATCCTAATTATAATTTACATGCAGTTAATGTCGTTGTCATTGTCAATAATCATAGCGTGTACTTATAAAATATGCTTAATTTGGTAGCAATCGCCTATTGAGTAACATTATTTCTCTATACAGATTTCACGTCAAGTCTCTCGTGTGCGGCCGCTGTGGGGTCCCCATGCACGCTCCAGTACACCTCAAGACAAACATATCAAGTGACGTGCCTGTGTGTCGGTCTACTCTGCAACACACCATTTTCCAAGAAGCTCCAAAATGAACTGCTGAATATATCATATACCGACGCAGACAAACGCAATGACAGTGCCAAAATAACAGAAATGTTTTTGAAGTTATCCATATTTACCAACAATTCCGACTCGGCTACATATAAAGGGATAACAGATGAAATATCGACTGGCACTGAAGCGCTTTTGAGAAATTCCTCGGAGCCACTGACTGCTACATCGGCACCGATAGTGTCAAGTACGCATTCCTTGGATCATAGAGAGAATAAAGTTCCGCGAGCTGATGCCTTGAAGCAAGAAGCGACAGCGCCCTCTGACGACGATGAGGATGAAACCGAGGGGAGTGGCAACTACGAGGAACGCCAGCCACAGCCTGCCTCAGCTCCGGCCGCACCCAGCTCTTACCTACCAGCCGAGAACACCGCCTCTTCACCTTACAACACATTTTTCATCACATTACTATTTGTCCCTATTGTAGTCTAGAAATATGTCGTATACCTAAATCTCGCACAAACATTGGTGTTTTTACCCCGATTAAGTAAGATAATATCTACTATGTAAGAATGGATTACAAATTAAAACTCAGAGAATTTACCTTATTAGATGACTTATTGGGAACAAGTGCACATCTCTTTAAAATCGTAATTGTATCACTGTTGAGAGAATCCAATCATGTTTTGTATAGGTATCATTTACACGTCAAGATTGTTAATCTATAGATAACTGATTAATACATATTTGGCCATAACCATAACTATTTTCACTGCCGTTAACATCTAATACTGGGTTGTTTTGTGTATTAAGGGTTTTGTTATATAATTTGCTTGGTGTTTCGAACAATAAAGGCTTGTGATTTATACAATTCAATGGAAAATTGGTCTGGAAGGGAAGGCAGAACAGGCAGTAATAAGTACCACAATGGAGGAGGTTATCCTTAGAGTTGAGCATAGCTCCATACTTTTTGCGTATTTTTCATTTGCCGTCTAGATAAAACGCTTTACTCACTCTGCCTATCCTCCGAAGGACTCGGCGTGATAATATAGGTAAAATAATAATTTTAACACATATTGAGTCTTAATATAGCTTGAAAAATTTCTAATTCTGCGTAGGTGTAGGGTCCCCGAAGGGGTGGAAGGTGGTTTAATAGCAATTATAAGCAACCCGCATAAATATGACCGACCGTCTTCCGCTACGATCTACTTTATTAAATGTCGCTCTATAATTCACGTTCATATTTCCAAATACATAAGTTAAATGAGCGCGCCTACGTGCCAAACATACATACTTAATATAAGTAAGTGTTCAACTTAATAAAATAAGATAAGTACTAATCAATCTCCTTCAACGTATGTTTCATGATAGGTCCTAATTGCCCATGCTCCAAACAACAATTCTTTTGATAGAAGAAGAATATGTAGAACATTTTCAGATAATTTTTCGGATTTTTTTATCATATTAAATACACGTCTTTATTCATATAGATATAGAGTCAATTAAAAATCACCATCGATACTGTTATTTGAACGAAATATTGTTGTGATTTATAATTAAAAAATAGTGAAACACTACCGCTAGTTTTTTCCCCATATCACCACTTCCTTCTCCTTTTTTTAAACGATGGAAAACTTATTTTTTTAAATTAGTACCAAATTGACAGATAGTATGTTAATTGCCGTCTCTCAGGCATACATAAATATGTCTTTGAATTTCATCTCAAACGTGTGCCAGAAAAGAGTGTGATTAAATCACACGGTTTACTTTCACCGTAAAACTATTGGTGTGTGTATCACTACTAAGTATATTGTAGTTCATGAAAAGTCTTTAGCAACCACCGGGATCAAACTTGCATTCTTGATTTTGCAAGTAAACCAGTCGGTTACGACCAAGATCCTATTTATGCTCTATAACGACTATAACTAAGCCAACTGATAAGTAATCTTCATATTTTCGCCATTGTTAGTACGGATATAATCAGTAGTAGATACTTACTATTACAAAGATCTTGAACAAAATAAACACAAACATTTTCTTAATAAAAGCAAGTAATACATTTAATGCTTAATGACACAAAGTGAGAAAATAAAAATAAAACTTATAAATATTAGCAATTTTACAAAATAAAAAATTACTCCGTGGATAAACGCGTATTTTGTCTATGCATAATTAATATTCATTCGTATTCTCATAAGATATATATCTACTAAGCCATACGCCTATATGCCCATATTATAGGTACCTAATTATACCTACATATTAGCAACATTGGCAAAGTGCACGACCATTTTATCGCCATCAGCGAAGTCTCGCTGCCAAGAACATTTCTAACACGTTTTACACGGGCTGAGCATCTTGAATCAGAATCGCATTACTGCAGATACCTTAATATATATGTATTTAGGATGAAGGTATACCTACTGTTTACTCAACTACATGTGGACTATATTGGCTACAATATCAGAATAATAGGAGCCATGGTTTGATTTTAGCGGCCTCCAGTGTCATAGACTGACTCGGGCCTTTTATTTGACTGTCTAAAAAGACATCTCTTGGTAATTTTATTTGTTAAAGAACTTTGTATGGATATAGTTCAGATTAAAAAATAAACCCATTGTTTTCATACAGCAATGAACCTCCACGTTGGTTATTTTTCATTTGGTTACGTTTCATTTCACAAAGAGTTTGTTTCATTACTCAAAGTCAATTTGTGGTCCCAGCTGTGCATTGTGGTCCCGGCTTAGAGAGCTGCGGATCATGACAATATCCAAGGATGTTTTTAAATTTAGAATGCACACAGTTGCCTCCCGAGGTAGGTAATACTTATCGTTGTAAATGTTTAACGCATATTTAAATTTCAATAATTCTAAGCTATTTCAATCAATTTCTAATTCTATCTGAATTTTATAACAGATTGCTCGCCATACAACTCAATGAACCATAACCCGTCATGTATACCTATTATCCTAGAAGTTTGATCAATATAGATGTAAGTCAATATAGCTATACCAGAACCTACCA